>JAQFVV010013219.1:0-197460 GCA_028023455.1 Epiperipatus broadwayi
CTATAATAAAGTAGAACAAATAAGACTGAGGAATAAGAAGATTGTCCCACCAGATATTTTTGCAGTCACAATATGCCAAGTAATGCAATATGTAAACATTGATTCATATAAATTATGAAATCAATGGGTTTATTTTATTTAAGTAATTTTGTCTATGTATATTTGAACTGAAGAATTAAAATTCCTGTGAAATAAATATACGGGAGTATTGTTTTCCACCATTGTCTTTAGTATTATCATGATGAAATATCTTAATTATGTTATGTATAAAAACACATAAATTCATGGTTGACATAGTAAAACATTGATACTTATAATATATATTACAAAATTCTATTCACAACAAGGAGAAATTAGACCACATAACGTCTGTACAGAAATTATGAGTTTCAAAAAATGTATTTAATTATATCTTATTTTATTTAATGTCACTGCTATATGAAAATTAAAAAAGATAAAAAAACAAATTCTATAAAAGTCTAGTTTTATTACTTTGCAGCAAAAACATTCTAAAAAACAAAAAGACAACATACTATTATGAAGTAAAGCAAAATGTTTGATCATCATCATTAGAAATTTGCCCTAACACAGTTCATTCTAGCATCTTAGCAGACCTACCTTCTAAACTTTAAATGGCATTTGAAATTTTTATGATGCATTACTATAAGATTTGAAATACCAGGCACTCTTCTACCTGGGGCCCAATTGTAAATATAGAGATTTGAACTCAGACTTTCAAGCCACTTCGAGCATCCACACTATATCATACTACTGATAAGCATGACCACACACATGCAGAAAAAATAAATAATCACCAATATACATAATTTGTGTTGAACCAGCACTCACCAGTTGGTCCAGATTATCATCTTCAATACATATATACAATCAGTGCTCAGTTTATATTAAGATAGAAAATCCTTATATTTCAAATCTTACATATTAAGCCGACATTCTGCCCACCTCTCTTCTATGCATTTAAATGGGGACTGTCCTATACATGGAGGGTCAGAGTGACTTGAGGTCAACATGGGCATGATAACAGTAATGGCATCAGCATGGGATTTGGGAATTCTATCATCAGATTTTCAATGGTATGGATGGTTGAAGAGTTGAAAGTTGGAATAGAGTGAAGCCTGTCCATTGAAGTATAAGGATTTGCTATCTTAATATAAACTGAACACTGATTGTATATATACGGAGATGATAATCTGAACCAACTAATGAGTGCTGGTTCAGCACGAAATATGTATATTGCGATTATTTATCTTTTCTGCATGTGTGTGGTCATGTGTATCAATAGTGTGGATGGTTGAAGTGGATCCCCTATATTTACAATTGATGCATAACTATATTATTAATAATTTATTTAACAACTTAAAAGTCATGTTGCTTAAATTTATTTTACCGTGTGTGTATACAATAATGTTGACGTGCAATTATAAAATTTCTTTGGAAAATATAATTTCATTTACATGTGTGTATACAGGTTAAATTCAATGTAATCCAGTCTTTTCTTATCCAGTCATTAACTATCAATCTTCAACTTGTTAAGTATTCCAAAATACTTAAGAAAATGTCATTTACAAACATATCTAAACACAGATAAGCAAAATCATAAATTTTCAAAATGGGGGAAAAAAGAAGATTTGCCTGTTTGCCTGAGTGAATGTGACAGGCAGGCACGTGTTGAGATACGCCGCTACAGGGCATAACCACGGTTGGATGGAGACACTTTTAACCTGAAGGAGATAGTTCTTTCAATGATTTTCAATACAAAGAAGTTTTAAAAAAATGTCGAAAGCTAAACACACACCATTACCACGACGAAAGATAATGATGGTATTGTATCTTTTTTTTTCTTTAAATTTTAACTTTTTCTTCCTCCTTATTCAAAGATGAACTCGAATCTCAGCTGAATTAAACATCAATGCTTACTTAATTTATGTTTCTATTTTTCAAATAAGATAATATATAAACAACTAAAAAACTATTATTTACTAAATAATAATATTAAAAAGTTTCAAAAAGAGACACAAGCTGAATTAACGTATATCAACAATTAGGACTTAAGACTGACACATCTTTTTGTTTCCAAATCCCCTGACTTTTAAAAACTGCTTTTCTTCTTCTTCTTCGTCTTTTAGCAATTTGATATACAAAGAAAAAAAAATCCCTTTTTAAATATACGTTTAAAGTTTATTCCCACATTATCATCATTTGAACTACTACACAGGGAGAGAGTTAGAAACTTGAGCTATTTTAACAAAGCATGTCTAAAAAGCAGCTTTATAAACCATTGATTCTCACAGGGCTACAAAATGTTTGGGTCTGTATATAAAACAACTTAAAATGCTTTCTTTCTTATGTATACTATACTTTAAAAAAACATATATTAAACAATGAAAAGAAAAAAACAAAAATATCTAGGTGAACAAGTTTTACATCCTTTAATAGATTTCCCCATGTGAAGAATTACAATACTGTTTACATTAAAGTTTAAAACTGCTTTAGAAAAATATAATTTCATTAGTTTATCGATTTATAAAATAAAAATAAATATTCAAAATCCTACAAAAATTACTTTAAATAATGCACATGCATAATTTATTTATATAAAAAGAGGTAAACCATTTCTTGCCGCGTAAATGTTTCTCTCAAACAACCCCACACAGATGAACAATGGAGAAGGTATTACTCATCAGTTTCCAGGTAATGAAGGTTTGATCGGTTTTTCATGCATGTTTTACTTTCTAGTTAAGAAAAATTAGATACCCATTTACCAATCAATATTGGATGAATATCTCTCGGTTGGCTATTGGCTGGCATAAAAAAAAATAAAAATAATAATCTTGATTAAAATTTGAAAAAGTTCAAGTTTTAAGTGAATAAAATTAGAACGCAGGTCAAGGGGACATGCGAAAAAATTAAATGTAATTTCTAGAGAAAATCTCAACCTTTGGTAATTAAATACACTCACTTATATATATAATCCTATCGAAAATTTAGATCTTTCTGGGAATGTTTTTTATTTTTTAGTATCGCTTCTTCTTTTTTTTTTTTTTTTTGCTAAACACTGATCTTCTAACAACGCTTGACGAAACACTGATCTTCATCTAAGTTTTTAAAAGTTTTACATTAATGTTAGTACCCCAGTTGGAATTCCATTATTTTTTTTAGTTTTTATTATTATTCCTAATTTTTTGCATCACAGTCGTGATAATGTTTTAGAATTTAAATACGTAAATGGTATTAACCAAATGGCAAGCAATAGCAAATTATCATGTGTTTTTCTGAAGGTTTGTGATGATGGTGTTTTAGTTGTATTTTTATATTGGACTATTTCTATCATTTAATATGAATATTGAATGTCTTTAGAAAAAAATAACTTTATTTTAAATATTCCAAATACATTTAACTGTTGAAATATTTAAATAAAGTTAAATTTTTCTAAAGACATTCAATACTCATAGTAGATGATGGAAATAATTCAACATAAAAATACAGCAAATTATCATGTATTTGTTATAGCTTGGTCATACTAATTTGTATCCAGGTAGTATGCCTCAGAAGAAAATCAATGCATGCACATACCCATGCACTTTCTGTTTTAATTGGTAGTTATCTGGTTGAGATTTTATCTAGCTCATTATATTTTTAATGTATATATACATAGTTTAACTGAAAGTTTGTGTCAGTGGCATTTTACTTGTTAACTGTATATTTGACTATCATGTATTTTAATATTAACAGTTGAATGTATTTGAAATGTTTAAATAAAAGTTTAAATTTCGCTAAAAACATTTAACAATTAAAATTAGATGATGGAAATATTTCAATATATATTCAGAAATTTTCACATAAACCTTCTTGCATTCATTGATTACTAAAATTTGCACTGGTTGTCACTACTATATGGAGAGTTTCTACTGTTTTAATAGTTTGTGCAAGCATAGGTAATGATGATCATATGATGTTTTAGTTATTTTATACCAATCTTACCCATAGAATGATAGTGACACTAGAGACACAAAAATGTATAGATACTGAACTGGATTTAAATCTATATGGATATACAGATTTATATTTAAGTAAGTAGGTAAAAGGTGACTGCTGGAGGCTTGCCATTCATACTTAAGATATAGTACTCTCAGATCCAAAGCTCTTCACTGATGAAAGTGACAAATTAGAAACTAGTTTGGGGATATTGAATGAATAAGCATTAAATAGGGATTTTACACATAAATCTTTTTGCATTTATTAATTACTAAGGCTTCCACTAGGTGGCATTACTGTATGGAGAATTTGAGAATGGTAATGCGGTATGCAAAAGATTTGGATAAAGAATTTATATCAGTATACTTGTACAAAAGGTGGGATGATTGTGTTAGGAGGATTGTTGAGTATTATAGTGGTAAGAAATGGGATAAAAGAATAGATGGATTAATAAAGAATAGGGAGTTGGAAAGACTAGTATGGAGAGTAAAAAGAGTTTAAATACATATAGAAGTCAGTGGAACATTGGGTGTAAGTTAATTTATGATAATAGCCAAAAAAGTAGTTTTTTTGTTTAAGGCTAGAACAGGATCTTTAGCAACAAGAGAATATACATGTAATGGAAAAATATGAGTGATTTAGTCTGTAAATTGTGTAAGGAAGGAATAGAAAATATTAGGCAATTATTAATTGAATGTAAATGCTTGAAAACAGAAAGGGTAGAAATAATGAAGTTATGGAAGAATAAATATGAAAAAAATGATTATACAGAAAGTGGATTATTGGTTTTTATTCTGGGTTTGGGAAAAGATAAGGGGAATTTAGATATAAAGGCCATAGAATTGACAAAGATTATGTTGTGGAAATGGGATGGAGCAGATTATGTGAAAACTTAGGGTGGGGAATGGAGAGGGAGGGTAGAGTGGCTAACAGATTTCTCTGGGCATAGATGTTGAGAGATTCCTGACTCCATTTAAGGAGGGGGTCACAGTATATCACATCACATTACATTCTTGAAGTATATGAATAAAAACATGTAAAAAAGACAAATCTGTTCTAGAGATATTTTATAGATTAATAAATAATTAGTGATAATTATTTACAAGCCTCACAATAATAAGATGAGTACAATTCAGCCTCTCAGTTCTACAACTGAAATTTTTTTTTTATTTAGCTGGGAATCACTTCATGAGCCCCCATCTCATGAATTAACTACTGTGAAACTGTATGAAAGAATGCAGAGCAATATTCTTTATATACATGCAAAATAATCTGCATATTTTAATATCTCCACTTATAATTATAGTTCTATATGCATAAAATTCTTACACTTCAAACATATAATGGTTTATATTTATTAATGTATATTCTACTAATAGCATAACTCATATTTACAAACCCCTTTAAATAAATGCATAAACAATTACTACTCATTCTTTAATAGATTCTCCATTATTATACTTCATTTAATCTTAGATTTTTTAATTTAATAAAATTCTAATACTAGGAAACATCATTGCATCATAACATGTACTTTAGCTTTTCAACAATCTTCCTCTACTTTTTAAATTTTGGATCTATTGTCATATAAATGATACTGTTTTTTAATCCTGAAACCAACATTTTTTATATAGACAGCTTTCCTAAAACAATTGAAATAAGGCACACCATTCTTTATTTGATGTTTAAAAAAACTGTGCCTATATATTTGAAAAGTTTTTAATACATGTGCTTTACTAGTTTCTACTTATAAATCTGTGACTTGGACACTTAACAGAAAAACAATGCAAAGATTTCAGACTACTCAGCAAGATATGAAGAGATGTAAGTTGAAAATAACAAGAAGGATCAAAAGTTATGCATCATTTACATCAATGGAAAAAATAAATATAGAAATGGAACTGAGATGGAAATATTACTAGAAAATATACTAGTCATGTATTTACCTTGCTATGATGTCATGACAGTCAACATTGTTTCTGCCGGTAAGTGTCGTCAGAAGAATACATGAACATTGTCATGGCAATAAAGACACTGACATGACTAATTTGAGAGATTTGATTTTTTGACCCACAAGATTTAAAAAGTGGATTTTTTCCTATTTGTTGCAGTGTGATTTAATTTGTCAGTTATTTTTCAGTGCTTTAATTTTTCAGTAATTTTTTTTAATAAAACATTACTTTTCAACAATTGTAAATAATTTACATGTTATTTCTTCTACGATATTAAGTGGATTTATTTTATATTTTATTAATTTTCCAGATTTTCCATTTTTAGATATCAATTTCAAAATGGCTACTGTTGAAACAAGAGATCTGAAGTTGTGGGATCTCCCAAAATGTGAAGAAGAAGCAACAACTTTCTTCCAACATCATGGAATTTTACACCAAGTGAAATCTAAAAATGGCCATGGGATGAAAAAATATATCCATACTACAGAAAAACAGTGGTGGTGCAATTTGAAAGATTGTTTTAAAAAACTCCTATAAGAAAAGTCACGTGGTTTGAAGGCTCCAGAATATCTTTTGTAATGGCTCTATGTTTTATATATTGTTGTTCCAGAGAATTAACGTCTATCATATTTTGTGCAGATCAGTTAGAAATGTGGAAAAGACTGTGATTTACAGGAACAACTATCTCCATGAAGTATGTACATGGAATCTATTAGGTAACAAAAGGCAGAAAATCCAAGGTCCAAACACAATTGTGGAAATAGATGAAACTCTATTCTCCAAGCATAAAAACAATGCCAGCAGAGTACTTCCCCAGCAATGGGTATTTGGCAGCATCTGCAGAGAGACAGATGAATGTTTTATTATATCCATTGCAGATAGAAGTGTGTCCAATCTCATGCAAGCCATTTTAGAGAATGTGCACCAAGGCTCTACTATTTACAGTGATTGCTGGAAAGGATACAAAAGTGAAGAATTGGAGCAGGCTGCATATGAGCACCATTGAGTGAACCATACATATAATTTTGTAGACTCTACAACTGGTGTCCACATACAAAATATTAAAAGGTTGTGGGGTTTAGTGAAATGGAGAAATAAAAAGCACAGAGGAACAGCATGTTGACACTTATTCCTATTTGATGGAGTTTATGTGGAGGCGTACATACAAAGATGATCATTTTGGTGCAATTTTACAACATATAAGCCAGTTCAGTCCACCACAGTGATTGTTATTTGGGTAAGTACGCATTTTGTAGTTGTAAATCATAGTTATTTCCACTAAAAAAAAATTTATAATTTTAGATAGTACTTTTAAGATGACTGAATTATTATATGTAGACTCGCAGTTATTTGTAGACTCATAGTTTTCACTTTATGATAGGTTTTTTTAAGATGACAAAATTATTATTTATATAGTCGCAGTTATATTCAGCATCCTAAAAAAAAATAATTTTATGTAGTACTTTTAAGACAACTGAATTATTATTTGTAGACTCACAGTCAACATCCTGTTTATTAACTTTATATAGTTGTAGATTCACAGAATTTTTACTTCTGGATTCACATTTTACACTTTATGATAGGTTTTTTAAGATGACAAAATTATTAATTATAGGCTCACAGTTATATTAATAAGTAAAAAGATGCCATTGAGAGGCTTTAAAAAAAAAAAAAAAAAAAAAGAATCATTCTACCAAAATTTCCTTTTAAGATGTTTAGTACTTTCAGCATCCTGTTTATTAACTTTATATAGTACTTTTAAGATGACAAATTTATTATTTGTGGACTCGCAGTTTTACTTATTAATTTTGTAGTGATATTTATCTTACATTTTCCTATTTTGCATCCAATTTTGGTTAATTATTCATGATGTATGCAGTACTTTTAACCTTTACCCCCTATTTTGTGTCCTAATTATTAATTTTTTTTCAGGATGAATGGTGCTGTCATTATCCTGTGCCACATGATTTTTTCTCCATTTTTACCTTGCTATGACATCATTACCCTGAGGTATCCTATTCCAATCTTGCTATCTTTGATGTATCATCACCATGTGATATGCGGACAAATTTTAGCAATTAACTTTGTCTGGAAATCACTAGGTGATGTTATCTTAAAGATTAGAAAATTTGTCTATTGTGTATTAAACATAAGTGACCAGCAGTTTTATAAATGGTATCATTCACAATGTATAAAAAGACAAGGCAAATAATATAAGATAGGAATTTACTGCATTAAATAAAATAACAAATTACATGCAAATGAATTTTGCATATAAACAAAACATCCCAAAATAAAAGTTACAGTAGTTCACTTATATCAATACTCCCAATTACTCTTCCTCAAAACTGGAGGATAGTTTGCTTTAAACTGTAATTTATTCAAAGACAATTAAAAAGATAATATTAATTTATTGTGTCCATGCAGTCCACTTGAATTTCCTTTAGGATTCATTAAATTACAGGTTTAAATTATTTATATTTTCAATGAAGTGGAAATGACTGAAAGCAATAAATCATTAAAAGCATGGCCAGAGATTGTAATAATAAAATTAATTGCTTATATAAAATTATTGCTGACTAACTAATGCATGATAAAGAGAATAAAACAATCTCTTGCCATACCCATGTATAGATAGATCTAACAAACAATTACTGACTAAACATTTTAATTAGAGAGGAAATAAATAATAGTAATTCTAGAGATTTATAATATTCTTTTAAAGACCATACCTATTTCTTTTAGCAGTAAAATTTCGAGTTTATTCTTTAGATATTAATATATTTCAGCAAACCTTATTTGTCAGACCATATATATATATGGTGGCAGTAATTTCTAATTATTCAAAATTTATGAGGTAACTGCTTGATGGCTAGTTTCTCCCTGAAGCTTTGGACATTTGAAGTTTATGCATATAAAGGGTATATGTATTGGTCACATTGTTCAAGATGTTTCTCCATTGGTTGATGACTTTCTTTTCTGGACTCAGTGGTAGACTATGGCTGACATTTCACTAAATGATCTGAGTGAAGAAAACGGTGGCTTCTCTACTCCTGCATGTCACTGGAACCAAAATACATGAATAAACACAGTAGCTGAATAAAATAAGCTGGATTACTTGAAGTACATAGTGGAATAAGCAATATAAAATCAGAATAAGCTGAATAATGTTAGAATACACAGAAGAAGCAAAAAACTGAAGCATAATCAGAATAATCAACTGGCTTAAGATCTCTATATCTTTTTGACCTGGTTTATCAGTAAAAATAGGATCCATTGGTAGTTGTTTGAATCCTTCACCTATTGCTTATAGATAATGTCTGGCCTTTATTTTGGTACACAATTTGATTACCCAATCATACCATTTACAAATTTTTATTTTTAAAATGGATTAATAAAATAACAGCTTAAATATTATCAGATACTTATATTCTTAACTTAATTAATCACGTTTACAAGTATTTTAATTAACCTTTTCTAAAATTTCTAATTTATCAAACCATTAAACAATTGTTTTTTATACTGAACTTTATATATATTATGTACAAATGTCTATTGTGGCTTTTTTTTTTTAGATAAACATAATCTTTTCATTAAAAAAATCACTTTTTTATTCAAGTAATTAATTATATCACATGTCATTATATGGAAATAACTAGGCAAATATAAGGATATTTTAATTCTAACATCATCAGAGTCTACACAAGTTCCATAGACAGTTTCACTAGCTGGAATTAAATCCATTTGTAATTTTTCAAAGAGATTATGGAAGATTTCAGTCTGATACCGAAATAGGAGTTGTCTAAATATTCTATTAATTAATATGATGTTTCCATCTTCTAACAGTTCTATGCATCTAATGAATTGTTTCTTATAAAAAATTTGCTATTTTATTGTATTTTTTCTGCAATTGATTTTCCACATAATAAAATTTACCAGCTATAAAATATCAATGTGTTTTATGGTGTAATAGTTAGTGTGGTTATCTCTAAGTGCATGACTGTGGTTTTAGTCCCAACGAAACTTTGAATTTTAATTTTGAAAATAATTTTTTACTCCTTAAATTAAATACACAATATCCACTAAGGCTGTAAAATAACATATAAATATGTACAACTGTGTTGTAGTTGAAATTTAAAAGTAAACCAAGTCAGAACTCTATCATTATATTACAATCATCATCGTCAACTGATTTTTACTTAACTAATCCAAATAATTTTTAACCTTTATCTTTCAAATCAAAATAAACAGATGTTTATGATAATTGGGAAAATAATAATAAAAATAATTTGGATTGGTTAGACAATTATTAATTGATGACTGTAATCTGATGATGAATACTGAATTCATGTTTTGCTCTTACTTCTTAATTACAAATCAGGGACATATGTTTATAAGTTATTTTATAGTTCCAATGAATATTGCATATTCAACTACATGTAAAAAAAATCGTCCAAAAAAAAATCTATTGATTAAATTTTCAGAAACAACTTGGTGGCATAGGATTATTTTTTTTAAAAGAAAAAGCTAAATGAAAATATTCTAAAAAAAATGCATTTGCTACAAAAGTTAGTGATTATTGATTGAATGCAATAATTTTTCAATGAATCATATACAATAAAAGTGAATATTAAAAATATTTTGTTAAAAAACTTATAAAAAGGAAGTTTTGTTTCAAAGATGTATGGTCTGTCCCACTGAAAAAAATGACTAGTAATTGTTTCTTCAAACTTCTTGCAGTATTCTCTGAATAAATGCATGTATTGTCTAGGAATATGGTTAATCTATTCATTTCAAAAATTTTAAAGTGGTAGCATATCTGGACCATGAGTTACAGCATATGACAGTGTGCTGTGTATTTTAACCTATGATTGGACTAACATGGTAACATTTTAAAATGTGCAAAACTGCTATTGAAACATTTGAAGTCAACTAAGTTGTGCATAGCACTGAGGTCAAGAGTTACAAGTAGATTTTAAAGTGATTTTATGATTTCATGATGGCAGGAAGAGTAATTTCCATATCATAACTCATAATTTAGATATGATAATATTTTTAAATTTTTGTTGTGAGCATCTAAATCATTATGTAGTACATGTATTGTCTTAAAGATGGCCTCATAGGCAGCTTGGAGAGAAAACTAGTACTTTGTTAAAAAAACAGGCAAACCTCTCTATATGTATTGCCACTCAGTGCAAGCCAGAGTAATCAATGGATGCTGAAAGGCTTGGGACACTTTGTATATGTTAGGAAAATGGTGAATGAAAAAACAAAACAACCTTTCCATAAAAAATGGACAGATGGATGACATTAAAAATAAAGCTAACTTGCATATGCACAGCTTTTTTGAAAAGAATGAAAGAGTACCACCTCACACACATGAATGGCTGACCCATTGTTTCTGATGAAAATGAAATGTATAAAAAGTTGATAATATTTAAAATAGAGCACAATTGTTATTATCAAATAACGATAATATAGCTTAAGATTTAATAGTATTTAATAATTTTAATATCATCAAATATGTTTAGCATAAACCGTAAGGTTAAACTTATATATATATATACTTGGGCAAACGCCAGAATTTTAATTAAAACTGAAAAGTAGATTAGTAGCAGATGTTGTAAGGAAGTATTTTAAAAATTTCAGATAATTTCAAAAAATAAAAAAATTATAATTAAAAAAGTCTTAAAAAGTTTAAAAAATTAGGATGTTTTAAAAATGGAATATGGTGAATTACTCAAAAGGATTTATAATTACGTGATAAAAGATATTCTTTCTTCTTCTTTTTTTTTTATAATAATAACTTAAAGATAATAAAAAAGAACAGCACTACACTTATTGCCACATGGGTTTTTATTTTATTATAGTATTATATATATATATAAACATATTTTAATCACAGATTATATTTACAAAGCTTCTATTTTAATTAATTACCGAAAAGTAAAATTAAGGCATAAGAACACAGGACCACATTTCTAGACTTTTATGTTAAAATTTGCTGAGCTAAGCCCAAAACGTTAAATTTTTATTTAAGAATTTGATAATATATGATCTTATAGATGTCCCAACTAAATCTGAATACACTATCATAGCAAATTTAGAAAATCATTTAATAAACTTATAAATCACACCAACTCTTTCATATTAATGCCAATTTAACAATTGGTAGAAGATATATACACCCGGGTCTCATTTTATGTGGATTTATTTAATGCGATTTTGGAAGTTATGCGATTCATGTTCTTCTTAATATCTTTGTATGCGTTTTTCTTTTATGCAATAAAAATTATTAGATCAGAAGTCGAGTTCCAATAATATGCTATTACTTTAAATATAAATTTTGCTCACTCACATGTCATATTTAAAGTAATAGCGCATTATTGGAGTTCGATTTCCATCTAATAATTTCAATATTTTCAGTGCTTTATAATAGTACTGTAATAGATTTTGTGCAATAAAGAAGTTCAGAATTCACTTAAAATCAGATTTCCCATTTTATATAAACACATTAAATTTTACAAAATTATAATGTAAATCTGTTCAACGTTATGGATGCCTATACTATGCATATTGTTGTCTTTGCATTTTAAATCACATTCTATTTTTGCTATTTAAAAAAAGAGTATGTAATCAATTAATCATTTAGTGTCCAAAAGTTTATTTTTAAAAGATGAGTAACAATGTTGGGCACAATTAAATTTGACAATTAAAAATTAAAATCTGATTTTTAATTGTAATTAACAATTTAAAAATTACATAATGTGATCTGAAATTAATGTGATCATGAAACAATGAAATTTGATTTTTAAATGGAATTGAAAAGTAAAAAATTAAAGACAAAAATAAGAATTTAATTTTTGTTAGTTTTAATTAAATTTTGCCCAACACGGTAAGAGATGTCTTTTTATTCTCATAAGTCTAAATTCTTATTTTTATTTTAAACTTTTAGTTTACTCTAATGGAGAGGAAAAAACACTCAAGAAAGTGAATTTCTTTGGAAACAAAAATTTCAATTTTAGATCGCTTAGCGAAATGGGAAGGATCAACAGCGATTGGAAAATGTTTTAGTTTGGGTGAATCCACTATAAGAGCAATTTATTGGGATTTAGATATAAAGGCCATAGAGTTGACAAAGATTATGTTGTAGAAATGGGATGGGGCAGAATATGGGAAAACTTAGTCTGGAGAATGTAAAATAAAGTAGCTAACAGGTTTCTCTAGGCATAATTGCTGAGAGATTCTTGACTTCGTGAGAAACTACAGTACATCACATCACCACATGATGAATCTGATATCTCAAACAGTGATAATGATTAAAATACCATACATGTATGGAAAAAATGTAAATTACACATAAAAATATGTTGTTTTGAATAAAATTAAATACTGTAGCTAATAAAAAAAGTAAAAAAAAAATTGTCTTCTATCAATTTTTTCCAAATTTGAAATTTTCTATTAATCATATTTTATTTCCTTTTTTTATGTGAATTTTAAAGTAATTTTATGTTGTTGCTTTGCTTTTATGTAATTTTTGAAAAATTACAGTACCTATCCCCCATTTTTTCAAGGTAAGATAAGTCTATTTTTGTGCGATTGTGCCATTTTCTGAGGAACCTATCTACCACATAAAACGAGACCCAGGTGTACTTTTATTTAATCCCCCTTTCTTACATGTGGAAGATAAATCAATCAGCACATATGAAAGGAATGAAATATTAAATTAGAATCAATTTTTGTTGATATTTTAGTGTATTCCGACTTCGCTGTTTCATGTATAAGATTATATATTATCAATGCTATTTAATAATTATAATTTATTCACAAGCTTATTAATATATATTAATAAATTATTTCTATAAAAAGTAGTTATGTAAGTGTAAGTCTATCATTTATTTCATCCATAATGTTTCCACTCATATCAACAATCTGCTCAAGATATTCTAATTCTTAGCTTTTAATGTAGCAATATTTTTTCCTCTCTTTTATTTGAAAAAACACCAACATATTAATTTAATATGTATTACTTGATGCATTTATAAAACCTTATTGAATATTTCATTGCCTCACTTTTTTTTTATTAGACAGCTATGATATCATTTTCTATAGTTGCAGAACATTATTTTAGGAAAGAATTACATAAGGAGTAAAAATCAGCTAATTAAAGTAACTACAATTCCTTTATTTTATTTCTTTTTATGATTTTAATCTTGTTAAACAATCATAAAATTTTTTGAAAAAATAGAATTATTCTATCACATTTGCACAAGTAACTTTCTTTGATTACTATATGTAGATAATTTTTTGTAGACTTCTTCAAAACCGTTAATAATGTTGTCTCTCTTTTTAGTAATAGTTCAATTTTGTTATTGCTGAAATAATTTTTTTCTCCAATACCAAGAAGTTCGTTAATACTTGTGAGACTTTTTATTTCCTTCTATAGTTTTCCTTTACAATTCACAATTATATTTTTTTATATCATTATTAACTCTTTTTCATAATATCTTACAAAACTTTATGTAAATATTATTAAAAACCAGTCAATGCTTAGACAATCCCAATCAACAATTTCAAACTGTTGTCAAGGCAACCTCCTGTTAACAATAACATTTTTACATATTATTTGGAGCCAATTACTAAATTTTAAACTGTTATAAAATAAATGAGTATTTTCTTATTTCTGAATCTATCAAAATATATATACAAGAGTCATTAAAATTCTCAATCTGCAATTAAGTAGACTCAAAAATGGAAAAGTTCTTAAGAAATTTTTTTTTATTTGTTTATCTAGGAAAAAATAAAGTTGTTATAATGAATAAATATGTGATTACTTTACTGATTCAAATATATGCTATAAAAATTAAAAAACTGAG
The DNA here is from genome assembly GCA_028023455.1 of Epiperipatus broadwayi. Classification (NCBI taxonomy): domain Eukaryota; kingdom Metazoa; phylum Onychophora; class Udeonychophora; order Euonychophora; family Peripatidae; genus Epiperipatus; species Epiperipatus broadwayi. Next base: position 14,825 of record JAQFVV010013219.1, read on the forward strand.
TATAATATATATCCATATTAATGTATAAATGTAAAAATTTGTTTGTTATTTTATAACTCAATAAATATTGTACCAATCTTGATGAATCTTATGTAATTTTCTTTTTTGCAGAGAATTTGATAGACTATGGAATTTTTCTTTAGGTATGTAATTGTTTTAAAATTTTTGGTAATTTTCAATATAAAATGTATCAGAATTTGTAATGATGTCATTAAAATGCAAACAGAGTCAACACTGAATGATGTTGTAGCCTGTGGCTACATATTTTTCACTTACAAATGGACCATTAGTAAAATACCACCATGTTAAAATTTCATAGTAAAAAGTTGTTGATAACTCATGGATTATTATTTGCAATATAAAAATATGGCAAAATCCTAATCATTTGCAAAAAAAAATTATTTAAATATATAAGCTAAGGGAAAAGCATTACCATATATAATTAGTTCGATTACTGAACTTAATCTAATTTTTAGATTTCATTTTAAATAGATTTCTCACAAAATAAACTAAGTTTTAAAATGGCTCAGAAATTTTAATATGTGGGTATCATACAAATGAAATTTAATTTATTTATTTTAGAAACATTGTTAAAATATAAACTATTCAAATTAAAAATATTTTATTTGATATACAACATTAACATTGTTTATTACAAAAAAATCAAGTCAGATGACACATGATGTAATTTAATAAGCTTGTGTTTACAAATGTTATATATAGAGCTTGCAAAATAAACACAAGCTTCTTAAATTAAGTCATATGACACTTGGCTTGATTTTTTCGTAATTTTATTTTTTGCTATTTTGGTGATTTTATATTGCTAAAGCTATTAATTATGATGTATCTGAACTTAGTTTAGTCTCATAAGGTTATCTAATTTAGATAGCTGGATTGGAAGACATATGGAATCTGAAAATTTCAGAGTTTCTACTTAATAGTTATGCCTTAGATAAAGTGCTGGGCTTGTCCTGGTGTCTTTAAGCTAATGCTTGAATATCCTGGCATATTGCTGATGATGCCAGTAGCAGAAACTGGTCTGGGGTTGAGGATATTCTCAAAGCTTGTTAAGAGCTTATTTTGCAAGCACTATATCTCTTTGAATTCTTTGTGGCCATTTTGAATTTTAAAAAAAATTACAGGACATAATTTTAAATGAAATTTCTAATTTATTACAATAAATATAAATATTTATACATTTTTAGAAAGTGCAAATATGAAAGAATGTAATAAAGCTGATAAAATAGTCATTACCATAAATAAAAAAAATTACAAAAAAGAGATTTTTTTACATTTTTAAACATGTTTATTTTTACATTGGTTTACAAATTCTCAATTTTGAAAGGTATAACTTAAAATTAAAATTTCATAGACAATTTCATCACATTTGTCATAAAATGCAGGAAAAAATGATATATAATATGACTTACCTGAGTTACATTTTGTTGGTACATTTTGTTGGTGTAATGTGGCAGAAGGAGTCAATTTCTATTTGGTTTTTTTTACTTCCAAGCCTATATGTTTTACTTTTGCAAGCAGTGTATCTCCTAGGCCTTCCATGCAGGATATCTATTAGAAATCCTTGGTTTTAGTGAGGGTCAAAAAAAATAACAGTAATAACTTTAGTAAAGTGTAAGTTATGGGGGAAAAATTAATTACTATATTATTGAAAAATCGGGGGGGGGGGCTAAATTATGTATTATTTTATAGGCAAAACTTTCTCCATCATGTGATATTATTTTATAGCAAAGCATAATATCAAAGTATGATATCAAACAATTAAAAAGTTATCTACAATAAAATGAATAAAAGCATAGTAAATAAATTAACAAAATAAATAAGCCAAAGGAATTACAAGCAATGTTTATATATGAGTGGGAGATGATGATGATTGTTGATTCAGCATTGGGAGTCATTTATCCTTTTCACATGTGTAGTCATGAATATCACTTGTATGAGGTAGAGTGGTTGGATTGAGGGAAGTTTGAAGTTTTTGAAAATATAAATACATAAAGAAAATCAAGAGAAAAACAACGCTGATGATGTGGACCAACTGATGACTGTTGATTCAGCATTGGGAGTAATTTATTCTTTTCACAGTCATGTATATCAGCTGCATAAGGTAGAGTGGATGGATTGAGGGAAGTTTAACATCTTTTCAAATTCTTGAAAATATAAAGCAAATCAAGAGAAAAAAAAACATTGAAGATACATACTGTAAACCATAAGTAATGCAAGACCTTGAAGTAAAGTTGAAATTGTCTTACCTAAAACTGAAAAAAATCAAGAATAAAAAATTGCAATAAATGTCCAATAATATAATGATATATCTTACCTATTGCAGAACCAAGTGGAGATATGGTTTTTTGTCAACATATAAAGCAGAGTGGCTTGAATTGCAGGGGTTGGAGCAATTTACAGTGTGACTACAAAATATGACCTCAAATCTGCAACAAATAAATATATAATCTTACTATAATCATACAATAAATATACAATAATATAAATGAAATCATGATATACCTTACCTATTGCAGAACCAAGTGGTGATATGTTTTTTGTCAACACATAAAGCAGGGTGGCTTGAGTTGCAAGAGCTGACTCATGATTACAAAATTGTAACAAAATATATAGTGTTACTATAATCAACAAACTAATAAACAGCAATATAAATAAAATCATGTTATATCTTACCTATTGGAAAACCAGCATTGGTATGATTCTGAGCCTGTACATGTGCCACAGGTGTTGTAGCTCTGTAGGATAGAAGATTTATGTAGGCAATGTACTTGTGCTGCTTCTGTCATGGTAAACAGCAAAGCAGCCTTTCTCTTCACTCCTACACAGGGGGTGCATCCACATTCCATGCAGCCAAAGTAAGATGCATGTCTGGCTTTGTTTTTGAGATGTACAATGCACCTTGTTTATGGGCTTGTTATGACTGTGCAGATCAACAATTTTATGGCACACAGGTGGAGACTGAAGATGGTGTATGACTGAAGGCTTCATTTTTCTGGTTGTGAAGTCACCAATAAGGCTGGCTGATAAAGCTACTCTATATTCCAAGTACAATTTAGGTCACATTTTCTTTGCACCAGGTATAGTCTGTATATAATGTAGGAATTAGTGATAGCTGTATCAAAACAATGCCAGAATAAGTGCATAGGCCAATGCTTATACTTCCTATCCCAGCCATATGCAGTTCACTTCTGGTTTGCTAAATCTACCCCACCCATGAAGCAGTTGTATTTTTTGATAGCATTTGGACATAGATATGTATGACATATACCATCCTTGTGTGTTCTAATATCAGTACCACTTCTAGATGGTGGATAAGCATTATTGAGCATAATAATTGGTTTCTTATCCATCCACACTAGAAACTCAAGACCCCTGTCATATACAGAACAGGTCTCCTCTCTCCATATCTATAATTTTTGGCTTTCTCACAGATGCTAACTGAAAAAACCCTTCCTATCAGCTTTCAGTGTGTCACAACAGGTGATTTAACTTGAAGACAACAGCTTTTCTGCTAATTGCACACTAGTAAAATATCTGTCACAAAAACAATATGATTCTGTTTAGCTAAATGTGGCAAAAGCACTGACAGCACTGCTCGGGTTCCAGATTTAGGCCAGCATCTGCTGTTGTATCTTTGCCTGTATACAACTCCATATGATACATATATTCATTATGGCTATCTACACAGAGCCACAATTTGAAACCTTGCTTTATTGGTTTTGAGAAATAATACTGTTTCATTGTATTACAACCGTTGAATTTTGTAATTGCTTCATCAACTGCTACTTCTTGGTGCATCTGGTATGCAGTTCTAAAGTTAATGTTACAGTGATCTATAATTGGCCTTATTTTATAAATCCTATCATGCTATTTACAAGAATTAGGGGCATGATTTTATTATTATTGAAATGCAAATTATTTAGAATTCCAAAAAATTGATCTTGGATCATAAATCTAGTAAGTGTTGGTTGATGCAAAATTCATCTTTAGACCAAATGTATTGAGTTTTGTTATGCGTGTTACACTACAAATATGAATTACCATCTCAAAAATGTGTTCAACTCATTGGGTGACAGATCAACCCACTTCGGTAATGCCTTCCACTCTGAAGCATACAAACCACAGCTTCTCAATTATCATAATCATCTGATGAGTCACTGGAATTCACAGAATACAAAGAACAAGAAGCCTCAGACATGCAGACATCTTCTATAGGAAAGCTGTTGTCTATATCAGAATCAGAATTGAAATTAAGTTTTCCAGAGAAAGAAGCCATTTTCCCTGTGGATTTGATAATACACTGGTGAAATCTAAAAAGATACAAATTTTAAAATGTACTTTAAAAAAAAGCTATAAAAATTTGAGTTTTTATCCCAGAGAAAAAATTCTTACATATGTAAAAAAATTAGAAAGATGGTGGAGAGAAAGAAAAAATACCCATAAGTGTGACATATATCATTTACACACAAATATAATCAAAAGTTGAAACTTTTGCGCAAAGGTGCTTAGGGGCTCTTCAGACTCAATATATAACATTGTTTATAAAATGTATTACAATAGACGTTTTTAGCTACTGTTGATAATTCCTAGTGAGAACAATTAGTTTCCCCAAACTCATCATAATGCAAGAAGATCATATAAAATGCAAATGATCATAATGGGTTTATAAAATTTAGCTCATTCCTGAGGGTAAAAATTATATCATAAATTATTAATACAGTATTAACAAATAACTTAGCCTAGTATATATAGTTGTTAAAAAATCTAATGTTCATATGTGTATTATACAGATAAGCATGTGAAATATGTATGCAGGCAAGATAATACAACTTAAATCTATGTAAAAAACCTCAATTAGCTTAAAGTTATTAAAACAGGCAAAACTCTCTATACATATTGCTACTCAGTGCAAGCCAGAGTAATCAATGGATGCAAAAGGCTTGCACATAAAATCCCACATCTAATGCCTACTCATCCAATATCCCCAGACTAGTTTCTGGCTTGTGGCCTTCATCAGTGAGAAGCCTTGGATCTGAGAGCACTACCTAGAACTTAGGATCTAATCCAACCCTGCAGCAGCCACCTTTTATCTCTACTTAACTACAAAACTATGAAACTTAAATTGAAAACACTATAATATTTTCAATTCAAGCTCATCAGCTTATATAGTCACATAGGTCTGAATTCAGTTCAGTACCTATACATTTTTGTGCCTTTGTTTCTTTAATAACCATAGCGACCACTATCCTATTAGGCAGAATTGGTTTTAAACCAATAAACATCATATGATCACCATTTCTTAGCTTGCTCGTAACTGTCATTAAAATAGGCAAAACTCTCCAGAGAGTTTTGCCTGTTTTAATAACAGTTAAGAGCAAGCATAAGAAATAGTGATCAAGTGATATTTATTATCTTAAAGTTGTTGTTTCTTATAATCCATCCATTCAGTTCTCCTCCTCATCCATTTTTTTGAGTCATCAGTTGCTCATTCTAAAGGTATATTGGTGTATTCTAAATCATTTGATGATAATAGGTTTTTTTTTGAGAAGTACACAAGGTGTTGCAGGTTGAGGATCTTTAAATAAAAATTTAAAATGAATGATTGATTTGCTTCTTTAATTTTTTGTTCATACAACATATTTATAATGAATGCCTCATTATTGATTTGCAGCATTTTTAGATTTGATGGAGCATTCTAAGTTGGGATCAAATTATTTGAAAGTCCTGTTTATGGTCACATGATACAAAATTATTTTTTTCGGTTTTATGATCCCCAGATTCTTTCCTACAGGTTTGTTGATTTTTTTCTTCCTCAAGTTGCATTAATTCCTGGTTAGTTATTTCTTTGATGCATGATTACAAAACTCTTCAATATTATCATCAGTAATTTTTTATAAGTGTCTTTATCCAAAGTGTCAGCAAAATGCTGCATTACTTGTTGAAGTTTGCAATAATTCTTTGATCTATAGGTTAAAGAAGTGATGTGTATTTGACCATATTAGTTGCTGCTATGTTTCTAATTGAAAACACATATAGCTACAAACTTAAAATAATTTTTTTCAATATTGTTAGGAAAATGTAATTTTATTGTGCAATCGTATAGAAAAATAGATCTAGAAAGAGAAAGTAAGATCATGGTTGACAAGTTTTTGTATTCTTTTGAAAAATTGCTAATCATTGCACTAAAAAAAGCCCATATTGACATTTCATTTTGTAAAAAAATTCATAGTCTTATATTACTTATGTGAAATTATTTAGAATTTAAAAAAATGTTTAATAATATTTCACTTAATTGTACTGTTGTAACCATAAAGACTTGTTATTTTATTAACAGTTTAAGAATATCCAAGTTATAGAATTGTAAATTACAGAACCCTGATCATGGGGATAATTTAAAAAAAAAAAAAAAAATTTTGACATATTAAATAAAAAAAATGTGTCTAATGCATTCTGTATTTGTATATTGTAATCAATATTTAAAAATTGTTTTTACAATATGTACAATGCAGATCTAAATAAATAGCACTTTATAAAGAATTATGATAGTTATGGCATTTTTTACAATGAGATGTCACATTTTGTTAAGCATTGTAGCCATTTTCTTTGGAATAATTTAGAAATTTTTTGATAATGCAGTACTTATGACAGCAGAAATATGAGTTATTTAAATAATATTAAAAGTATGACTTCAATTTATTTGTATTGCTTTTTCATTATACAAAACTTATTAACTGCATAGTGCATGAAATCATGCTCACAGTTTTTCCAAATCGAAAATACATTTATATTAATAGTTTTGATTTGACTAAAATTAGTATTCATAAAAATTTTAATCCAAAATTTATTGACTGAAAATTTTAGCTAATATCTACACTGCACACAATTTATATTTAAATGTTAATAATATTTAATCAAAATTTGTTTTTAGTTTTATGCTGAATAAAATTTTCATTTTTCTTTAGTTCTATATTTTTATACATTTGCAATAATGTCCACCAATCTAAAACTAATTACAAGATGTTTTAAAATTGAACAAGTAAATTAAGTGTTATTTAAAATTTTTTTGATCATATAAAATTGATTATTAATTGGTGATCCATGAAATCACCTTTTCTTCAAAATAACAATTACAATACTTAGATTATAATATGATGATAGTTATTTGTGGTACAAGCAAAGCGCTATTTATAAGAATTTTAATACATAAAAGTGAGTAAATGCAGTATAGTTTTTATATTATTGTAAATATTTTAAAATTTAATATTGTATTAATATATTTGGTTATTGCGCATCAGCAAAACATGATTTTAATTATTAATTATACTAAATGAAGCACCTTTTTTGGTTTTGTAGTCATTAATGATGAAAATTATTACTTTGGATATGCCATTAATGAAGTTCTGATTGACTTGCTAGGATATTGGCTGAAAATTAAATAAAATATTATACTGTACATTCATTAATTGTATTTTACAATTATAATCAAAATATTGTATACAGTACTGCAATAGTGAGTTCTGTACTGTGTTTATGAATAAATTCTATATTGAACAATTTTACTTTGAATGTTATTTTGCATTTAGATAACATAAGTTTAATCATACAAAATGGCCATCAAAAAAATTTAGAATTTTTTTAAAAGATCATTTGTAAATTAAAGTAGTGAGTACAAATTCATAATTATTGCTATAGATAAAAATAAATATATAGGTATTAAAACTTATAATAATAGTATTGTAAACAGTATGAATAAAATAATTATTAGAATTAATAAAAAGTTTATTAATATAATAAAATTTAAGTTAGTAAACAAAAGAAGGAAGAATATACTTAATATATTAGATAATAAATGTGTGAGAAAAGTATAAAAATGCATAAATGGAGTATATAAAATTGAATGCAAGTCATGCAAAAGTAAAAATATAAAAACCAATTATGTAGGAGAAATGAAGAATTCAATTTATACAAAATTAATTCAACATAAATATGATAAAAAATCATCTATTTATATGCATTCATTAAAAACAGATCATAGATTTGAGAAAGATAGTATAAAAATGATTAATTATATAAATAATAGAAGGGATAAGAAAATTAAAGAGGCAATATTGATTAAAAATATAAAACAAATCTTAATAGGGATTTTGGGGTAAAGGCAATAATTTCATAAACAATTATTATTAACAATAGTTTGAATATAAAAAAGATTAAAAGAATAAAGTTTAAGAAAATGATAATAAAGAGAGGTGTTAAGCAAGTATAATTTTAAAATTTTGTCAATTGGGTTTTTAGAAATAAAATTGTAAAGAGGTGAGTGGTTTTGTAATGTAAAAAGGTAATTTGTAATGTGGAAAAAGTTAATAGTCAATTATAAAATATTTAATAAAAATAAGAAAAGGTTAGAAGTTAATTAAAAATATAAGTAACAAGACAATAATATGTATTAAATAGTAGACATTAAAAGTTGGAGTTTTTTAAAATTAAAATTATATTAAATAATTTTAAATATAATAAAGTAATATAGAATAAATGGAATACAATTAATTAAGAGTAACATAATAAAATGGGAAATGATTATTTATAATGGTCAGGTTAAAATGTATATTTTATTTGTGTGTTTAATTATGTATGTGTGTTTAATTATGTATATGAATATGTATATACAATTTATTAATTGCATAATTATATATTTTGATATTGTAGCTGTGATGATGACTACAGGACAGTCAAAACTGTTAGAATAAAATTTTGATATAAAAAATAATATTGTTAAAGTGTTTAGGAAAGTTGTAAATGGTTTGATATATAAAAGTAGCAATCAATACATAAGAAAAGGAAGAAGAAAATTAATTATTATACATATTTGTGCAAATAGAAATGTATGTGTAAACTGGCATAAATTATGTACATTTTTGCAATTAAATTCTTTGATGAAAGTATATAACATTCATTACTTTAATAATAAAAACTTTTTTTTCTTTTAAAAAATGGAATCAGTTTTGTCAGGTTACTTTAAAAAATATTTCTTTGACTTTTTTTTTCCAAAAATTAAAATCTTCCTTTAATAGATTATATTAATTGTAACATTTTTAGAATAATCTATTCTTTACTTTTTGATTTTATTTTACTCAAGCAAAATTATTTGATTGCAATTTCAAAATATATTATTTTTTAGGAAATTACTAAAACAATTTCTTTAAAACATATTATATAAAATCATCTATGAATTGATTTTTTCTTTTAGATGTTTGATTCAAGCAAATTATTTACTTGTTTTGTTTTAAGTTATAGGTTAAAATGACATTTTAAGGAATTATAAAATAACTCACTTTATATATGTATTAATATCATAGATTTCTCTTAATTACAATCTTTAAAAATTTAAAAATATAAATTTTAAAAATGTCATTTTACTAACACAATTACTTAAATTTTCATTATCATTATATATAATATTACTCATTATCAGCTGATTAATTTGTGCTTCTCTACATATAGATAAAACCTTTAGCAAGCTGAGAGACTTGTGAGTCAGCTGGTTTGTAGTCCTCATTGATGTGGGTATAGTCAAGCTAAGTTGGTCTACAATTTTTTCCAAGCAAGCAGTTGTCTTGTCCACATTTGTAGCTATAAAACACTTGAAATTGACATTTTTGTCCATGTAAATTCAAACTCCACCATCATAAATGAGAGCAGCTGTCTCCTTCTGTCTTGACTTCAGCTACACCTGATCCATGGCAGTTATCTGTATAACTCTGGAAACCAACTCTGCTACTCTGACTTCTCAAAATATCACTAGCCAACAATTTTAAGAACAATAAACTACTTCTGCTTTTATAACCACACTTTTTATATTAGGCTGACAAAACACATTAACTAAAAACTTTTTCCTGTCTCTCTAATCTTTTTGAAAGCAAGTTTGACAGTTTTATCAAAATTTTTAAAAATAGATAATAGACATTTTTACAATTATCAAAAAACATGCTTGTTTTTAATTTCAAAATCAGAATACAATATTAATATTTATTTAGATCTTTTTAAACTGTTTAATTTATAATAAAATTTTATTTTAAATCCAAAATTATTTACCCCTTTACATTTGTTATTATTCCAAGAATTGTAGAAAAATATCTACAAAAATTTATGTCTGTGTTTTTTCTACATTTTTTATTATATATATATATATATATTATGTCTGTGTTTTTTCTATATTTTTATTATATATATATATTGTAACTGGGCCACTGTACAACCCCTTTATTATCTCAGTTGTAACAATTTCCTGATGAGCATATTGTAGGAAAGAACCATTGATTGGCTTTCCCCAATACAGATGTCCACCGCCCTACAACAATATTTCCTGCTCATCAGAGGATGTAGCACCATAGAGACTGAAAACACCTAGAAATGTTTGTGTTTGGTTTTCCAAACAGTGTCACTAGAGTTCCATCTCACTACAACCTCACTTAGCTAGATCTAGTTATGCCAGACATAGCTCAGGAGGCATGAAATTCTCGTGAACAAGTGCAATGAATAACAAGTGATGCAACATGAACAACTGGATTGGTTTTATATAACAATAAATTTATTTAACAATATTTATTTCCATAACAATGTTTGGATCATCAGTCCTCCACAGTTATTTTGGTTGTATCAATATTTGGATAATAATTCAACAAAAGTTTGTTACTAGTTCATGTTTGACACAGTTCATCTTTGGGATCCCATTTTCCTGTATGCGCATATATACTCCTAAGTTATATGGATCACTTATTCATCATTGATGACATATTTATCCATTGTATCCATTAATCCTTGTGTTATGATTCTCGTATAGAATATTATTCTGATCCAGGTATAAATATATTTTACTTAGAAGCCTTTACAATTCTTTTAGGTCTAAATGTATATTATATCTAAGCATTGGTAATTATTCCACCTATAAACAGATTTGGTATACCAGCATTTATAATTCATCCAGATATATGCACATTTTATACATGAGCATTTGTGATTTATTCAAGTACAGACGTATCTGTTATATTTGGATATAGACAGATTTTATTTATGAGCATTTATAATTTATTTAGTTATAGCTATATGTATATAGTATCTCAGAATTTTTAATTCTTTCAGATATAAACATATTTGTATATCAACAATATAAATAGTTATAATTCATTCAGATATAGATGTATATTATATGCAAGTCTTTAATATTTATCCAGGTATAGACATATATGATATATAAAGAATTATAATCCATTTGGATATAGGCATATTTTATTTGTCAGCATTTATAATTTATTTAGTTATAGCTATATATAATGCTCAGCATTTCTAATTTTGGTTTTTTGTATTCATATAAATAGTTACAATTCATTCAGATATGGAGGTATAAACAATTATAATTATTTATGATTTACCTTATTAAAAATACCTTTTGATTATAGACATTTAAGACATTTATGTATTTATGATTTATCACCAATAAAACATATTTTCACATAGCTATAATTATTCATGATTTATTTTAAGAAAGATGTTTTGTTTCTTTTTTTTATAAACACATATAAGTATTTAATATTTCATGAATTTGTTACCTTCATTTTATCCGGTTTGTTCATCCACTTCAGGTTACTACTGCATTTCAAAAAGGGGTCGGTTTATTTAAGCTGAATGGCATTATTTACTTTCCATGATGTTCACTCAGGCAAGTCTTAGAGATTCATGGCTATGGACAAAGAGAGGAAGCTATTACTGATTAGCCTTCCATTGTTATAATTTCCTTATTAATACTTTTTTTAAAGATCAACAGCATGGCTATAAATATTATTTATATTCCAAGGTGACTAAAATCAGTTATCAACTAAATAGTTAAGCAACACTTAGATAAAACTTTTTAACTTTTTAACTCTCACTTTTTTACTTTTTAACTTCTTTTAAAATCTCATCTGATCTTCAAATTCAACTATTTATACCCTGATCTCTGGATTGATTCAGCAGCACTCCCACTGTATCTGATTTGTTACACAGCTTTCATTTAAGCCTGAGTGCTTTTCTCTTCTTGATGATTGGACCACTACTTTTAGTGGGACAGATAAGGAATCATGTGGATTAAGCCATGTTTTTCAATTTGATAAGTTTGCCTTAAGTGATTATTACACTTTGTATGACAACATCATTTCAAAAATTAAAAATATAATATTTTAATAAATGCCAGCTTTAAATAAATACTTAGAGAAGTATTTATCATCTAATTTAAAATTATAAAATCAATAATGAAGGTTTATCATTTCATTTTCAATTATAGAAAATAATGATTTTCTTTTAACTTTAAAGTTTTTGCTTTATTTTTTTTTTTAAAATATAAGATCAACTTTTTTCATCTTTTACCCTTTTTTATGTGGAAGGGTAAAATAAATCTTAAAATAAATATGTGAAGCAGAGTTTCTGTTTCATCACCTCCCACCAAATTTAGGGATGAAATCACCTGGATATACAATTTTATTCCACATAATATACATGTCATTTCTCATTACTGCATCTCTACTGGTTTTAGATTTGCTGATGAAATGGGTAAGATGAGCTGGAAAAGTGAATACATGAACTGTAGCCTTCAATGCTAGAATAAGCAGATGGCCAAGCACAAACTACTAGTACACACTGCCCCATGATGTCATGAAAAAATATCTCATTTTTAAGCACTACCTCTCTTGTACCTAGAGGGATCATCCAACTAAGAGTAGGAGCCAGAAAAAAAAATTTGGCACTGAGCCAACCCTGCTCAGCTTCTGTGAGTCTTAGGGGCTTATTCATTTGGTCTATTCATGAGACCAAGGCCTATTCATGAGGCCTATATATACACACCACTGGACTACTCTAGGAGCTCAACATCCAGGTCTGGATAGTGCTGAGCATATACTTTGGAGCATCATGAACACAATGCATCCAAGCAGCTCTGCTCAATCATCCACCCTCCTCAACATGAAAAACACAAATTCATGCATCACTACATCCCACTCACAAACTTCTTCCATCAGCTATCTTTATTGTTCTGTATTGTAATCACAACCTGGCTTGGGAGACTGATGATCATGATCAGTTCTCCTATGGCATCTTTCTTTCTTTTGAGGTGATGAACTTCTATTTTGTCCTATTTTTGAGCATTTTTCATGCCATCCTTTTTTCTGCAGTTCAGTGTTTTTACCAACACTTCTTCACAGGTCATCATCGCTATTTGATCTTTTTATAACCCAGGTTTGGTATGGGCTATGCATATTGCCTGTTGAATATCTTCTTTGCCTTTTCCATGGTGGTATCCCATTTCTTTGGTGATGATACCATGGTGATGGGTCATAGTTGCTATATTTATGAGGAGGCATTTTCCTTTTGTACCTGATGGCTCCTATTCTAGGCCCATCATCTCTTCTATAGGGAGGTTTGTTTTGTGGTTGCTTTGCTCCTCCTTCCTTGGTTGCTGATGCACCACAGCTATCATATGCTGTTAATAGTTCAGCAACCTGCTCAATAGATCGATGATCAGTCCCAATTAGCATTCTTCTACATAACTCGGGAAGCTGTGCCATATCAATCTAATAATCTGGAGTTCAGATAGAGGTTCAGATGTCAAGGCTCTTAACCTGGCCACCTGTCTTCTAAAGAAGGGTGTATAAGGCTCTCCAGGTGGACATTTCTCCTGGGACACCTTGTATTTAATCCCCTCCTGATAATCATCACTCCAGTAACAGCTTATTAGTGCTCTTTTAAAATCCTCAAAATTTGTAGGTTGGGTGAACAGTGAATCCCACCATGCTTCTGCTGCACCTTGGAGATGACTACATGCTATTGCCAGTTTTGCCTCTTCTGTCAAGGCATTAATACTAAAGTACCTCTCCAAACTTTTTACATATTCTATAGGTGCTTCATTACAGCTCCCTGAAAAAGTTCTGATTTTTAAGAATTGATTTACAATTCCAGACATCTGGTTGGTTATAGGGACTTCATGACTAACTTGATAATTCTCTTTTTGACTTTCTTTTGGGACTTTTTCTGCCTTTCCTTGTTTAGGCAATATATTGCTATTTTTTATTTCTATCTCTTTCATCTGGGTGGTCAATATATCCACCTTCTCCTGCATGGATTCTTGGATTCTTATTATTTTTGTATCCATGGCCTCACATATCTGGGTCATTTTGACTTCTTGCTCTATTAGTGAGCCTTTTACTTCCTCCATCACTTCCTCCTTAATTTTTAATATTTTGTTAGTCATTTCTTTTATTAACTGGTTGAACTTTTCATTTTGGCTTACAGTTATTTTTTGATTTGTTCTTTCAATTCTCTTTTGTCTTCTCTCTGTTCTCTATGTTTTTTATCTTCCTCTCTTTTCTTGTTGTCTTCTCTCTGTTCCTTTTTTACTTGTTGTCTTCTTCTCTCTGTTTTTTTGTTATTTTCTTTTATCATTTCCATTAACTGGGCTAACATGGATGTCTCCCCTGTTTTCGATGATTGCTTTTGATCATCTGCTTTGACTTCTTGTTTATCTTCTTCCTCAGGAAAATTCTCTATACTTTCTGTATCCATCATCTTTTTTTGTTTTTGATCTGCTTATCATCAATATTTTTTTTATTTGTACTTTTTATTTCAATTTTGATAAGCTTCTCTCTCCATCCACACCATGATTTAACTCCATCTTCTTTGACATGCCTGTTTTATTCTTTATCTACCATTTATGCCATTCATTTTTATGTTCTCTTTTCCTCCCACCCTTTTTGAATAAATCACATCACTGCATCATATGCACTGTTCACATCACAGAATCATGATTTGCTTATGCCTTTTCCATTTTTTCTGTTTTTTTATTTATTACTCATTTCTAGCTGTTTTATGCCTATGGATAGGCTAGCTAGATCAGGCCTCACAGTTGGGCAACAAATGTAACCGGACCAATGTATAACCCCTTTATTACCTCAGTTGTAACAATTTCCTGATGAGCATATTGTAGGAAGGAACCATTGATTGGCTTTCCCCAATACAGATGTCACCCCCCCTACAACAATATTTCCTGCTCATCAGAGGATGTAGCACCATAGAGACTGGAAACACCTAGAAATTTTGTGTTTGGTTTTCCAAATGGCACCACTAGAGTTCCATCTCACTACAACCTGACTTACCTAGGTCTAGTTATGCCAGACTTAGCTCAGCAGGCATGAAATTCTTATGAACAAGTGCACTGAATAACAAGTGATGCAACATGGACAACTGGATTGGTTTTATATAACAATAAATTTATTTAACAATATTTATTTCCATAACAATGTTTGGATCATCAGTCCTCCACAGTTATTTTGGTTATATCAATATTTAGATAATAATTCAACAAAAGTTTGTTACTAGTTTATGTTTAGCAGTTTATCTTTGGGATCCCATTATTCTGTATGCGCATATATATCCATCGCGTCCATTAATCCTTGTGTTATGATTCTCGTATAGAATATTATTCTGATCCAGGTACACATATATTTTACTTAGAAGCCTTTACAATTCCTTCCAGCCTAGATGTATATTATATCTCAGCATTAGTAATTATTCCACATATAAACAGATTTGGTATACCAGTATTTATAATTCATCCAGATATAAGAACATTTTATACGTGAGCATTTGCAATTTATTCAAGTACAGACATGTCTGGTGTATTTGGATATAGACAAATTTTATTTATGAGCATTTATAATTTATTTAGTTATAGCTGTATGTATATAGTATCTCAGCATTTTTAATTCTTTCAGATATAAACATATTTGTATATCAACAATATAAGTAGTTATAATTCATTCAGATATAGAGGTATATTATATCTCAGCATTTGTAATTATTCTACATATAAACAGATTTGGTATACCAGCATTTATAATTCATCCAGATATAAGCACATTTTGTATGTCAGCATTTGCAATTTATTCAAGTATATACATGTTTGGTATATAAACAGTTATAGTTTATTCAGATATAGACAGATTTTATTTATGAGCATTTATAATTTATTTAGTTATAGCTGTATGTATATAGTATCTCAGCATTTTTAATTCTTTCAGATATAAACATATTTGTATATCAACAATATAAATAGTTATAATTTATTCAGATATAGATGTATATTATATGCAAGTCTTTAATATTTATCCAGGTATAGACGTATATGATATATAAACAATTATAATCCATTCGGATATAGTCAGTTAGTTATAGCCATATATAATAGCTCAGCATTTTTAATTCTTCCAGGTATAAACTTATTTGTATATCAACAATATAAATAGTTACAATTCAGTCAGATATGGAGGTACATCATGTCTCAGCATTTGTAATTTTTTCAGATATAAACATATTTGTATATCACCAATATAAATAGTTATAATTTATTTAGATGTAAATGTATATTATAAGCAAATCTTTAATATTTATTCAGATATAGATGTATATGATATATAAACAATTATAATCCATTCGGATATAGTCATATTTTATTTATCCGCATGTATAATTTAGTTAGTTCTAGCTATATATAATACTAGCATTTCTAATTTTAGGATAAATTATTTGTATTAATAATAGTTAATGTATTATTATTTAATTATTTTGTATAAATTTTAAATTATAGTTATAATTTATTCAGATATAGATGTATATGGTTTATAAACAATTATAATCATTTATGATTTACCTTATTAAAAATACCTTTTGGTTATAGACATTTAAGGCATTTATGTATTTATGATTTATCACCAATAAAATGTATTTTCACAGAGCTATAATTTATTCATGATTTATTTTAAGAAAGATGTTTTGTTTCTTTTATATATATATATTTTTATAAACACATATAAGTATTTAATATTTCATGAATTTGTTACCTTCATTTTATCCAGTTTGTTCATCCACTTTAGGTTACAACTGCATTTCAAAAAGGGGTCAGTTTATTTAAGCTGAATGGCATTATTTACTTTCCATGATGTTCACTCAGGCAAGTCTTGGAGATTCATTGCTATGGACAAAAAGAGGAAGCTATTACTGATTAGCCTTCCATCGTTATGATTTCCTTATTAATATTTTTTTACATCAACAGTGTGACTGTAAATATTATTTATATTCCAAGGTGACTAAAATCAGTTGTCAACTAAACAGTTAAGCAACACTTAAATAAAACTTTTTAACTTTTTTAACTGTTTCACTTTTTTTACTTTTTAACTCCTTTTAAAATCTCATCTGAACTTCAAACTCAACTATTTATACCTGATTTCTGGATTGACTCAGAGAACTCTCACTGTATCTGATTTGTTACATAGCTTTCATTTAAGCCCGAGTGCTTTTCTCTTCTTCAGGATTGGACGACTACTTTTAGTGGGACAGATAAGGAATCATGAGGATTAAGCCATGTTTTTCAATTCAATAAGTTTGCCTCAAGTGATTATTACACTTTGTATGACAACATTATTTCAAAAATTAAAAATGTAATATTTTAACAAATGACAGCTTTAACCCTTTGAACGATGATTATATAATTGGCCGAATGAGTTAAAAATCAAAACTTGTAATTGGCCAACTCACAACTTTAACAAAATTTATTGTTAAAATAGATCACTTTTAATAATATAAATACGTTAGTTTCATTTGTAAAAAGTATATTACTGAATTGGCAGATTACGAAAGCAAACGAAAATCTTTTCAAAAATAAAATTTGATTTATAATTTAAAAAATATTCAATTGCGGTGAAATAAAAGTAACCGCTATTCAACCAATCAAAAAAGATAGCGTTAGCAATCTTTTTTTTTTCACTTTAACGTTACGATCAATATGTAGCAATAAATAAATAATTCTTGGTAATATCTTAACTATTTTTCTAAAATAATTTGATTTTTAGTATTATTTTATCAATAATAATTTGTAATTCAATTCAAATATTGTTTAAAATGTTGTAAACATTCGTTTATCATTTTCGTAATAAAAATCAAAACGAACGTAACTTTTCACTTTTTGGCAGCCATTTCCCTTTCTGACAGAAGTGGGACAGCCAATAAGATTCAAGAAAAGTTGGTGAGGAGGTGGTGCTTTGGTTTTGTTTGACATATATGGTCATTTTTATTGATTTTTTACTTGTAAATTTATTCTGAAGAGGGCACCATCTTACAGAACTTTTGATTTTCTTTCTAATGCCGTATCATATGTATACGTGGGATAAAAAGTAGCCGATTTAGAGTGATGTCAAATCTTCTTGTTTTTAGACAAGTCATGCATTATAAGAGTTAAATAAATACTTAGAGAATTATTTATCATCTAATTTAAAATTATAAAATCAATAATGAAGGTTTATCGTTTCATTTTCAATTATAAAAAATAATGATTTTCTTTTAACTTTAAACTTCTTGGTTTTTTTTTTTTTTTAAAAAATATAAGATTAACTTCTTTCATATTTTACCCCTTTTTTAGGTGGAAGGGTAAAATAAATCTTAGAATACATTGTGAAACAGAGTTGCTGTTTTAATATATATATATATATGAATACACACAACTATGTTTTTGTATGCCATGTAACCCAACTGGTCACATTAACCCCTCCAAGGAAAAGAAACATAGAAATGAAACCCCTCTCTAACAATATTTTACACAATGCACATGTATACTCAAAGCAAAATTCATATCTCAAACTATATACTCATTAATTTTTTAGAGACCTGACAGGCTAGTGACCTGCAATTCTGAGATAAAGAATTCATCCATTAGACTATAAGTGCACCATGAACACCAAGAGAGCTGCCTCAGTTGAGACACTATAAGCTACTATAACCCATAATAAGGATAATACAAAAATCTTTGCAAAGCCTGATTCCTTGGAGGGACTAAAATATAAAACTATACCCTGCTTCATTGAATCTTATGGGCTGAGATATAGAACCATGCCTTGCTTTTTTTCTTAGAAACTTAGAGGTTGAAATCATGGCAGGACTATGTTAACTGCTCTATGTCAAACAGTATGAATTCAGAAAATGGTTGGAACAAATATCAAAGACAGAACACCCCATGAAATTGCATGCAAATATTGCATTTTCAAGCCAATGACAAAAAGCCTCCATCCATCATCAAAACTAAAAATATAGCTAAACAAACTTCAACAATTAAACATCCAATCCAATCTCCAAAATCATAGATTTTCCACTTAACTCTAAACATGAAGTTCTTTAAACATGTATGAAAACTATTTTATTATTTATAATCATCAATACTCTTGTCACTAATTTCACAATAATTTTAAAATTAATTCTGCATAAAATTCATACTTGTTTGTTTCTCAGTTGTGGTTGAGATCAAGTTCAGTGATAATTTTGTAATGATAATCATCAGCATGTGATTATCATCAGCCCCAAGTTGGGCAGCCATTTATAATAATTGCTACCAATACACAATCATCATCAACCCTCAGTTGATTAGCCATTTTTAATGAGATGGGGAATTAGGGTTCATATCTGGGGTGATAGAAAATCATCATCAAACCCAAGTTAACAAGATATTTCAAAAAATGATTTTTAAAGTATATTTTAAGATTTAAGTAAGATATTGAAGAGATATTGTAGATATTAAAAATATTATTAAAATAATGAAGTAATGTTTATCACAAAAATATATAATGAACTAAAATTAATTCAAGAGCATGAGCAAGATATTAAAATCAGAGTATGATATTAAAATAATGTTTAATATCACAAAATATATAAGAAATTTTATTATGGAACATGAGATCACTCTGAGAGATCAGTAGCTAACTATCTTAAGCATAAGCATAATTAATTAAGTTTACCAGCATTAAAATAAGTATATGTAAGTATTAGTAATACTCATTATGAGTGATCAAAATAAAAAATAAATCAAAAATCAATCATGCATTTACTGTAGACCAGGCCAATTTAGTCTTTGCCAGCTTGGGTCATTTATTTAAATATCATTTGGCTACACCAATTTAAGTGCTCATCCACCTGAATAAACAACCATAAAAACAATAATGCTGGGATATTAAAACATGATCATCATTATTGCTTTGGCCATTTAGTAACATTACTGTAATAGCCAACTATAACTTAATTTCTAATAGACCATACTAAATAAAATGTAGTGTGTTAGCTTTGAAGAATATAAGCCTCAGGCCAAACCAGGACAATATCATACTAGAATGCCCCTGCACTAAAATAATCCCCTTTAATATATCAGACCTAGCTCAGAGAATCTGTTCTATTACTGCTACTATGATCAAGATGATGATGCAATATATAATATAATCTAAAAACCATTTAGAATTAGGTCATTGGAATAATTTCAATAATTGAATACAAGTTTATTAATAACAGTAACAAAAATGAAGTTAAGGTCTCTAAAATAAAGCTATACACATATAAGCTTCCTGATTTTAATTAATATACAAAAAAATAAAAAAACTATCACATTGGATTTACATGATTAATACAAAATTCAAGTTACTATTTGGTGGTTTACATGTATGTTCCAATAGGTTTACCTTAAACAAGTCAGCACACAGACACATATAGCTTAATAATTTCTGAACATATTTGCATATTTGAATTATTATAAACTAATTATCAAAACCTTAAGTTATATAAAATACTATAAATAATTAAAATTTACTTATACATCTGATACACATTGATACTTGCACTCAGACACATGACATTAAAATTTCTAGACATATTTGAATTGTCAGCAAATAAAAAGATATGATTAAAATTTTCAAGTTATATTTTAACTGATATAAATACCTCAATTTAGGTTTACTTAAACATATGGATATCATCTTCACATATATGTGTGGTACAATAATTGATTTAACACATCAATGAAATTCATCTGGCATATTTGAATTTATCAAAATAATAAATGACATTAATTTATAATTAACATATGTTTGTGCAATATAGAAATGTTTGTGCATGTAAAAATGTCTGTGTATATAGAAATGTATATATATACTGAAGTTTATACCATATATTTTAAAACTTGTCAAAATAATAAAGTTATTAAATTGTATACTTTAACTTTTTCATTATTATGAGCACTTAAAGTATGCAAGAAATTTCAAATTATAAACATCTGATTTTCACTTAATATTAACAGAAATATACACAGTCTACACATGTACTTTTTACATTATAACCTTCATCTTTCTTTCTACTTTCTATAAAGGTAAGTTTTATTTTTCTACAATGAAAGAAAACTTTTATGATAATTTTTGTGATCAACTAAATTGAATTTTTTAATTTTTCTCTTAGTTTTTTTAATACCAAGGAAGTAGCAAGCATCCATAAAAAGCACATAAAAAATACAACATTTTATTGATGTACTTTGAAGACAGCATTATTTGGAGTTGATGATAAGTCTTTATTTTTATATATTTTTTAATTTTATTTTTATATATTTTTTAATTATTATTTGAATTTGTATTTGATAAAGAATATATGAAAAAATTATTATTGAAAACACTAATCAAAAAAATAGATTGTGATTGTATAAATGTATATCATGAATTATCTGCATTTTTTGCTATGATGTGAGCTTGGGTCTAGTATTTGAATTAGGTTATATGAGACTTAGATTATATGAGACAAAGATAAAAATATTTTGCAAATATTGTGACCTGATTTAGATTTTTCTATAATGTCTTCTCTGCATTTTAATAATAATAAAAATACACAAATGCTAAAAGTAAAGATTTTGACTATGTAAATTCGGGTCAATTATAGACTATTGCAATGTAAATTTTAAAACTGAATATTTTTTAATTATTTTATTTTTATATTTGATAAAAAATATACAGAAAAATTATTATTAAAAATAACATGAAAAATAGATTGTGATTGTGTACATTTATATCATGAACTATCTGCATTTTTTTGCTATGATGTGGACTTGAGTCCAGTATTTGAATTAGGTGATATGAGACAAAGATAAATATATTTTGCAAATATTATGACTCGATTTAGATTTTTTTATAATGTCTTGTCTATATTTTAATAATAATAAAAATATGCAAATGTTAAAGTAAAGATTTTGCCAGTATATATATATATATATATTTCATAAATGTACCTTTAAAGTTTTCTTGCAATGATATATATTGCAGAGACTTTGACTATGTGGTGAAACTGAACTGAGATCAGACCCATATAGATATCTAGCTTGCTAGGCTGAGTTTGAAGACTTTACCGGTCTGAAAAATTCACGCTTGCAAACTGATATAAACGTTTTGCATAAACGCTTGAGAGTCAGTCTTTAGACCTAGTTTCTATAGCTCTATCCTTCCACTGACGAAAGCAAACCAGCTTGAAATCAGCTGATCTGGAGGTGAGCAAAATGAAAGAGGTAGTTAATTCTGACTCCTTTTGCATTTATGTAAAAATATTTTACACTTGTTTCGGCGGTTTTGGTAAAGACGCCATCTATTGATCATAAATAACAAGTGATAGCAGGTTACGTGACTAACTTGTTTTTATTTTTCATATATATATAAACTTAGGCTGATTATAGGTTACTGCAATGTAAATTTCAAAGCTATTACTAAATTTATGGTCATAGTAGCATAAAGCAATATGAGCCCTCAAAACCGATATAGATAGGATAAATAATACTACATTGCACTGACTCTAAACTACTAACTTATATACCTCAAGCTTAATTTTATAATAAATTTAGTATTTCATTCTTTTTATTTTATTATTTTATTTTGTATATGGTGACTATTTTAGTAATATTTTTTAATAAATTACAAATTGTATTGAATTTTTTTATTATTCTAATTATTGATCAATATTAACTACTTGTTATTAGGGATGACATATTTATTGCAAACCCCTGAATAAAAATACATTTTGAAGGGCTACTAGGAAAAATGAAAGGTACTATGTCTTTATTCTACCAAGTTTTCAAGTGATGGATTACCTTAGGTAAGTGTTATTATATATCATTTTTTAGAAATTTTATGATGAATTCAACTAACCTACTAATAAAAATATAATTTTAAGTTGTATGCATGATAATTTTGAATTTATGAAATAATATGAAAATAATTATTAGAAATATTAACTTTTATTTTTTTTAATTACTTTGAATATCAATGACTATATTTTTTAGCTTCATTACATTCTTTGATGTTTCATACTTCAAATAATATATATTATGTAACTTTTAAGTAATGCAAACATATATTATGATAAAATTTGTGGCTTAACATAATTTTTTAAATATTCAATATGGCTGCTTCACCAGTGAAAAGGTTAATAATAAAGGCTTTCCTTTCTTTTAAAAAATAAAATCAGTCTTGACAGGTTACTCTAAAAAATGTTTTTTTGATTTTTTTTCTTTCAAAAATTAAAATCAGCCTTTAACAGATTACATTATAATACTTTTAGAATAATCTATTCTTCACTTTTTGATTTTATTTTTTACTCAAGCAAAATTATTTGCTAGTATTTTTAAAATATCATTTTTTAGGAAAGTACTAAAACAATTTCTTTAAATATATATATAATCATATATGAATTAATCCTTTCTTTTAGACAATTGACTCAAGAAAATATTTACTTGTTTTATTTTAACTGTTTGATTCTGCAGGCATCATATTGAATTTTTTTAAAAAAAACTAACCTGAGACATAATTCTCACAATAACTTCAGTTTTAATAATGTTAGAGCAAAAAACTTTACATTGATAGAAACTAGAAAAACTAAAAAAAAAAGAATAAGGCTAAGACAAATAGTGGTTACCATTTAAAAAATAAGGAAAAAAATTTCAACATCTGACATAATTATTACTTTATTGTTTGTTCATAATTTCTAATTCATTATTAACTAAGTTTAAATTACATCTTCAGTGATAATTTCTTTGTATTCCTCACAAAATTATATTTCACACCATATATAATACTTCTTACCTGAGATAATCCATAGCTTCAGAATCACCAAAAGTATTCACATAAGAATTCTTTATTTTTATCTTGTACCCCAAAAGTTGATAAATCTCAAAGACATCTATAAGAAAAAGATTCATCCTAATAAAAGATACAAACAAATCATTTTTATAAGATGGATATGCATTTGTCAGTATAGCAATTGGCTTTTTGTCTATCTAAAACTAGAAATTGTAGGCTACTGCTTTATCATTGATAAAATGAGTTTCATCTCTTCATTTTATATTTTTTTGTGTATATCAATGATGTTTATATTCTTTATGCACACTGGTGATGCTATCTTAATTATATTTATTGTAATATGATGAAAGATATGGCAAAACTAGTGACTCCACAGCATGAGTATCAAGATATAGGCAAGAATCAGAATTTGATTCTTTGCCTGCATATACAATTCCATGTGGTATATGCATAACCATTATGGCTACTACTACACAAACATCATTTGAAATCTCTTATTTATTGGTTTTGTGTTTATATGCCTGGTAAATCTTATGAATGCTTTATCAACTGTAACCTTTCTGTACATTTTATAATCAGTCTTAAAATTTACATTGCACTGCTCTATATATGTAAATCATTACTTGTTACAACCCACAAGAGTAAACACAAACACACCATATAAACATAATAATAAATAATAAATTATTAAACCATTTGAGAATCATTATTTTTATAAAATAAGTTTTCTTCAAACTTGGATTAGAACACACCCAATTACTGTACATATGAATTGATATAATGTATGACATGAGCATAAATAAATATTATAGAATTTATATACACACACCAATACAAATGCAAATTAATAAAAATTAAATCATTTTTTATATAATTAAAAAAAATTAAAATATTATTCAAAAAATTAAAATTGTATACTTATGAGACAGATATTCTGCAATTGTGTTTAGACTTCATGGAAGGCCTTGTTTGTGAATGATCAGCATATTTTTAATCCATTTTATCTAAATCATGAAGCCATTAAAAGTTTTCTGTCTTTATTGCTTCATGGAAATTAGAAAATTGATAAAAAAAAATTAAATGTGCCTGTTACAAAAAAATTAATAAAAAATTCAAATTTCATTGAATTTTTTTAAAGACAACATTAGAAAGCTATGTTCCAGATGCATCAAATGCCCATATTTTTGTTGACATCATGCTTATAGTTTTTATGTCATTAAAAAAAGAAAACATTTCAAACAATTGTGACAAATCATTTAATAAGCAGAAGCAGTTAAGTTATATATTAAAATGGCATTTTAAGGAATTATAAAATAACTCATTTTATATATGTCACTACCACAAGTTGCTCTTAATTATAATGTTTTTAAATTTAAAAATATAGGTTTTAAAAATGTCATTTTACTAATGAAATTACTTAAATTTCTGTTATCATTATATATGATGTTAGTCACCATCAGCTGTATAATTTGTGCTTTTTTGCATATAGATAAATCCTTTAGCAAACTGAAAGATTTCTCTTGGTGAGTCAGCTGGTTTTAGTCCTCATCAACATAGGTATAATTCAGGTAAGTCAGATTGCAGTGGTCTCCCTTCTATCTAGGATTGTCTCAAATAAGCAGCTGTTTTATCCACATTTGAAGCTATAAAATACTTGAAGTTGACTCTTTTCTCCATGTGAATTCAAACTCCATCATCATGAACTAGAGTAGCTACCTTCTTCTGTCTTGACTTCAGCTACCTCTGATCCATGGCAGTTATCTGTATAACTCTGGAAACCAACTCTGTTACTCCACCAACTCTTCTCAAAATGTAACTAGCCAACTGTTTTAAAACTAAATTACTATTGCTTTTATATCCACCCTCTTTTATATTAGGTAAGAGAAACACATTAAAAACTTTTTCTTATCTCTCTAATCTCTTTGAAAGTAAGTTAAAGAATTTTAAAAATAGATAATAGATATTTTTACAATTATCAAAAAATGTGCTTGTTTTTAATTTCAAAATCAGAACAATACTAATATTTATTTAGACCCTTTTAAACTGTTTAATTTATAATAAAATTTTATTTTAAATCCAAAATCATTTAACCCTTTACAGTTGTTATTACTCCAGGAATTGTAGAAAAATATTTACAAAAATTTATATTTGTGTTTATTTCTATTTTTCCTTTACTTTGTATGGGCACACACACACACAATTGTGAAATTGTATGCCATATAACCCAACCAGTTACAATATAATGTAATAATCAAAATATTCTCTTGATAATATTTTTTTAACTGATTAAATTGGTTAAAATTCAATACATTAAATCATAATATATTATAAGTGTATGATCAAGATATAAATAGAATAAAAATTTGCAGTATTAATCAATACCACATACCTACATTATTTAATAAAAATGTCTTCAAATACAGATTTTACAATTCTTTACTTTCACTCCTTGTGTGGACTCTAGCATTTTACTAATAAAATATACAACATTAAGACATATTTTTACAATTTAAATCTAGTACTAGGAGATACTATGCAGTATTTTTGATTGTTGTAAGTTTACAATTATCTAAATTTTTTTATTCATCTTTTAAAAATTTAATCATTTAATATTTATGAAGGGAAAAAATGTTTTGAATTCAATTTAAAATTATAAAAATTTAATATTCTGGAATTGATAAAAAATTTAAATTGATAAATAACTTTCCAATAAATGATTTTAGGATCCAACTGTTATTACTCAGTATTTTTTCTGTATTCTTACTCTAGGAACTCTTTTGCAGTATTTTATATTGAGTATTCACCTTGCAACCATTTATGTAAATAATAGCATTTTTTATTAGCAATCAATATTCCAGCTTTGTAATCCACTTCAAACTATCTTCATGGTCTATATCTTGTGCAATCCATCTCTATGTCTTGCAAATTAAAAAGTAATAATAACTCCTAAAAGTCAAGGTTATACTATTTCTTGATTGTTTTTCAGTTTTTAAATTCTTTATATTTATTTAAAAGTGCATGTCTAGAGATAGAAGTTGAAAAAATATTATGAAAGTAAAATATAGATAATTAAATACAGAATTTTCCTAACATCATATGTAATTTCTACTTTATTAACTAATTAACTAAATGCTTTAATGTACTTTTAGTACTTTTATATTTAGTAGATTGCTATGCCAAAACAAAGTGTTATTTCCATTAGCAGATCCAGATGTATAGAGAATAAATATTTCCAATTTTATTTACAGATTAATTGTGACTAATATAGGAGAGTCAAATGTCTATTTATAATTTCGTATAAGTAAAGAATTATAAATCAAATATTTGCACTACAAATTGAATATATTTTACCCTTTTTTAGAAGCTTGCTGGATATGCTATTCCTATATTTATCTGGATCTGCAAATTTCAATTTGCATTAGCATATCAATCTGGTAAGTATGGGTTTTAAAATGTGTTGACAGCATATAGTTTATTAATAATTAAACCCAAAATTACATATAATGTTAGAAAAATGCTCTTTTTAATTATATTACAAATATCTGACTTATAATTTCTTTTCTCATACAAGTATAAAAATGAATAAAGTAAAGTTTCTCATATAGATCAGAACTAACTGTATATAGAATTGAAGACGTTTGCATATAGAATATATTTGATTTCATTCTTATTTAGACATTTTCTAGATATGATACTCCTCTATACATCTGGACCTGGTAATGCAAATATCATTTTGCAATAGCAGAGAACAGAACTTTGGTTGATTAGTCAATAAATTGGAAAATATAATTAATATATAATTTTACACCAGCAGTTTTATTTTCATTTAGAATAATTTTACTTTTATTTCATATTATCTATTCTACATAGATAATCATTATAGATGAAACAGAATAATTTAGATACAGCCTTTTCATATAATAAACTCTTTAATTTTTGGTCATTGCATAAATAGAGCTGGTATCCACCATAATCAAAACTTTCAGACTATTATTTATTCTATTCTGGCAATGGATAAATTAATAGATTACTGCGATCCATTTCTCTATCATGACATGATTTCTCACAATAGAAGTATTTCACATTAGAATTGGCTTTATTTGGCAGATTTTCACTCTTTATTTTTTTTACTGATCTATTAAATTTTTTCTCCCACGAGTTTGGATATTCAAAAGAATATTCATATCAAGTAAAATAATGAGCCAAATGTAAAATTGAAAACTATCTATATATATAAGCAATCATTGCAGAATAGTAATTAAAAAAGTATATAATAGAAACATCACTTTTCAAGATAAATAATAATAATAAAAGATCAAAACATGATTTAACCTTACTTTTGATATTTCTAAAATTAAAAATTACTCTTGTGAAATTACTAATATTTATCTAGCAATTCTTTTTATTTTGTTTTCATAGTAAAATCTATAATCAATTCCCATTCATTAATCCATCTATCTACCTAATTATGAATCTAGTTACCGGTATATTTTTCTACAACCTAATTATTTAATGTTATATATGCTAATCTCTCAAATTACTATCATCTATTTTTCCATTCATGCTTTTTTGCCTTTTACCTTTTCTTTCACCTATTCATTTACCAATATGCACGCCTGTGTGCTTATCTTTTTGCCTATTTACCCACCTACTCACTAATCTATTTATTCTACCCTAATAAACTATATAGATAGATAATCATATGTAAAATGAAGACAGATGTGTGATAAAGATACTAATGTAAAATTTAAATCCGTTAAAATAAATACACACATTAATTCAAAATATATCTCAAACGACAAAATATGATATATAGATAAATATCAACAAATTATAAATTAACCAAACGTTTTCGAAGGCTTACCCTTATTTACTTTAACGGTTTAAATTTTACATAGATAATCATCTTTATTGCTAAATAAATATATTTACAAACTATTTTAATTATATATATGCAAAATTAGATAATTTATTGTTGTTGAGTCTGTAATATATTGGAGCGCAGATCTTCTTAATGCTCAGTATGTGGATAATGTGTAATCTTACAAAACTCATTCGAACTGCCAAGCAGACATAAATGAGTTCCATTTTGTCTGCAGCCCATCCCATTACTGTATATATATATTGAAGTTTTCATGAATGAAATATTTAAACATATACTTTGGAATTCATTTCTGTATGTGCGCGTGAGTACTTGTTGTTAATATGAACAATATACAAATGTTTAGGCTAGATTGCTACCACTACTGTCTGGATAACAATGATGTATAATATAAATAATTTATTATTTATCTTTCTTTGTTGTTCTCTCTTTTTAAAGAAGACTGGTGAAATAAATTATTTTCAGATTAGTATGGTCCTTCTATTCTTGAAATTATTTACAATCAATAAATAAGTAAGGATTACAAAAATCTTAAAATTACCAATAAATAAATAAATATTTTAAAAATAAATAGAGGTGAACAATTGGCTCTGTAATATGATATTTAGTGAAGAGTTTTTTTTATTTTAATTGTGAACAGAGGATAAAAGTCTCAATTTAAATATTTATAATAAAATACATATGACGTAAGTAATTAAGAGTAAAGCAGGGAAAGTTCTATTCTTAAGCAAAAGAGACAATAGCTTAATTTTTGATTATCATAAAAATTTGTGGATCATCCTTGAACCAGGTCTGTCATTGTAATCTACCAATGTAAACAGGACTCAGAGATCTTTTAACTAGAGCACCGATTTTTTTTTTTCATATCTAAATCAATAAATAGGTT
Organism: Epiperipatus broadwayi; assembly: GCA_028023455.1. Classification (NCBI taxonomy): domain Eukaryota; kingdom Metazoa; phylum Onychophora; class Udeonychophora; order Euonychophora; family Peripatidae; genus Epiperipatus; species Epiperipatus broadwayi. The sequence continues at coordinate 44,604 of JAQFVV010013219.1, forward strand.
TCTCACTAAAAAGTTTCCAGATAAAAATATTTTTAATTATTAAAATTATCATTAAAATACTTAAGCTTGATGTAATTAGAGTAATTTGAACCTAGACTTTCAAGCTCCCTTTAGTCATCCACTCCATTTTATATAACCGACACACATAATCACATAATGTGAAAAAGATAAATGATCTCCAATATACATATTTGTGCAGAATCAGCACTCGTTAGTTGGGTCGGAGTATCATTTCCCACACACATATATAATCAGTGCTTGATTTATATTAATATAGCAAATCTTCCAGCTTTAATGGTCAGGCTTCAATCTTCTTCATCCTCCAACTCTTCAGCTATCCATATTATTAAAAATCTGATGATGAAATTCTGAAGGTCTTTGTTGATGCCAATATTATTGTCATACCCATGTTGACTTTAAGCCACTCTGACTCTTCACATTTAGAAACTTAATATGTTCTTTTAAATATACAGAAGAGGGATGGGCAGAATAGGCTGCATTTTTCCATCCCTCTTCATAGCCTATTCTACCCATCCCTCTTCAGTCTATTTAAATGTACTTAGGGTCCTACATATGAGGTATCAGAATGACTTAATGTCAACATGGGTATGGCAGCAATACTGGCATCAACTAGGACTTTGAATGTTTCAACATCAGATTTTCAATAATAGGAATGACTGAAGAGTTGGAGGGTGGAATAGATTGAAGCATGCCCATTAAGTATGAAGATTTATTATCCTAATATAAAATGAGCACTGATTATATATATATGGGAGATGATGATCTGCACCAAGTGATGACTGCTGGTTCAGCACGAAATATATATATATATATTGGAGATTATTTACTTTTTTCACATGTATACTGTCATGGGTGTCGTTTGTATAAAAAGAAATGGATGAGTTAAGAGAGCTTGAAAGTCTGTGCTCCAATTCCTCCAATTAAAATTGACATTCTACAAATTCTCTTTCCCATAACTTCTCTTGCAGTTTTTGAAATATATATTTAATCTAAAAAATTTATTATATTATTAATTTAAGATTTCTAGTTGTGGTTTATCTGAAATTTTTAAAATTTTTTTTAAACAAAACTGATATTATGGCTGACGAATTTATTCTTTCTAAATAAATGGAACTATCTACAAGGATATTTTGCATCATATATTCAAAATGCTCCAGTTTCTTTACCCATCATGCTATTAGTCATTTCCTGTCATGAAAACGAAGTACGAAATCGCTTCACATAATTTTAAAATGTCCTATATGGTTTTCGAGCTCCCTGTCATGTTGTATTAATTATTGAAATACAATGCTAATGTCAGAAACCATATTTCGGGGATTAAATTTTCCTTGAATATAGTTTTTTTTAAAAAATATATCTTCATTTTAAATGAATTTTTATATTTTTCTTTCTACTTTTTAGTTTTTTATTTTTAAAATAGTTATGTAAAGATTGGAATCTCTCAATAATTTGATACAAACGAGCTAATATAAGCCATTACGTTAACAATATAAACTCGAGGATATAGGATAGCTGAATAATTAATTTTTTTATATATTTCATTCTCTTTAAAAATGACAAATGATGAGTTTAAATGTTTGACAAAAGAAAGTAATTTTCAAGCAAAAATTATCTTTATAATGAACTCACTACTTTATAACAAATCCTTAAAAAAATACACATTTAAGTAATAATAATATAGGATAATAATATAGTAATTACAAATAAAATAGATAAAAAAAAATCCATTATCAGAGATGCTATTAAATGCTTCTAATTAAATGTCATTATATAGTAAATAATGTTATAGAAGTAACGGACATATGAATAATAACTTACTATCGTATTAAATTATTAAAAATGATTGATTGATCAAACCAAATAGCCATAAAGATAACATCGATTTGAGAAATTTATCGTGTTTACTTGTAGCTTTGATATATTTTATATAATTTGCATTTTTCTACCTTTTTTTGTTATCCTGTCATATATAAATAGAACTATTATAAACAGACTATCTCAGGTCAAAGGCAATTCTAGACTCATTTACAGAGAAATGAAAAGTGAATACTTACTTAGAAAGTCAACTTTGGGTAAAATCTCTTTTTGCAGTTTTTTTTTTTTAGTTTTCTAGTTAATATTAATTAGATACCGATTTACTAATCAATAATTGACTATTTAACTTGGTTATGGGTTGACAACCGTAAAGAAAAGCTCTAGTTTATTTGTAAATTCTCAACTAGCTGAAAAAAATTAAGAAGTTTCATTAGGATTTGAAACAAAATCTTAGGTATAGGGATATAATAATCATCATTCTGTGGGATCTTTATATATATACAGATACTTAAAAACCCATTATATATATATTAAACTACGTCAACTACTTTTGCTTTTAATATATATATATATATGTGTGTGTGTGAATGCAGAAAGAAGTTTGCTGTTAACTGAAGGGGGACCCTTGATTTCTTCCTGAGACCATATGGGAATGATCAGGGCAAAGTACTAATTGCCATTCCATATTATGATTATTCATATAGTTATGAATGTGGATGGACTCCTCACCAACATGCAACAGCCAGTGTGGTGAATTTCTTGGATGTTTACGTCTGAGTTCACTCAACAAATTTCATATTCTTTCTACTCAGGGTCCCAATTGCTCTTAATTGAAGTATCAGTTGAATTTTTTTTGAAGGCAGAATTAATGTCCATGAAAAAAAAATAGATATTTACAATCATGGCAGACAAATCTAAATTATGACTCTGATTCACAGGAGGCTGTTAATTCACCAATCAAAGCAATGATCCTCTGATTGTGGATGCAAGCTACCATTTGTTGATGACCTTTCATTTAGCTATTTATAACTGCAGATCACATTCAAATGAAGAAAGATTGCAAGAATTGGACAAATTGTCTAATATTAAACGGGACATCATTGAAGTTAAGAAAAAAGATGAAAAGACAATTGATTTAAAAAATGAACATGTCCTATTCTACAAAGGCATACATATTGGGAAGTACAAGTGGAGTAGAATTCATTAAAAATAAAAAAAATAGATGAACATTGTGGAGATTGATGGTATATCACATGGAATGGCAAGATTAGATATTCAACTTAATTAAAGATACCAAGTGCAGATAATTCAGGTTTATGTCATGACAAGTTCTTATTTTAAAGAAGTAGAATTTTTTTATAAACCAAACAACATTTTAAAATTCTCATGAAAGATTTTAATGCTAGAATAAATTGTTGAAAGATAAAAGTGCTTTAGATAAATTTGTTATGGTATTAGAAATGAGAGAGAAAACTTGTGGGGTTTGCAGGAAAAGAAAAACCCTTTATATTTTTTATTCTTTCTTTAAGAAAAAAACTAAATAGAAATGAACATGGAGACATCCAAATGAAGATAAAGCAGAAATGGATTACATTTTGATTAATAGATAATATATATTTCAAGATTGTAATATTCTTAATAAATTGAACATAAGATGTGATGATTGATTAATGAGATGTAAGATTAGCAAAACTAAAAAGCCATTTAACAGACTGATAAGTAATATTCCTTTTCTCATATCAAAGCTAATTTACCATTTAAATAAAAGATAGCCTTTTATCTAGCCATATAGTGGATAAATTGATCATCAATATTTAAAAAGGTTGAAAGTTTAAGTTAGCAAAGGTTATCACTGATTAATTTATCCATTTATATAAGAATTGGTGGTTAGATAAAAGATTATTTTTTGTCTAAGTAGTAAATTAATTAATGTGAAAAAATTGATGTTATTTACATGAGTTGACTTACTAATTCTTGTTAGGGTATTGCATTTAAAACTTAAATTCTCAATATTTTAATATTGTATTATGAATATACATACTGCTTGTCTAAGATACAAATATTTAATGATAAAGCTAAAAAAAGAAGTAAATGTTTAATGTGTAGCTTGAATAATTATTACCTTTTAAGAATTGTAAAATATACTACCATTATCATTTTTTGTTATGTCAAGCATATTTTATTTTTGAATCCTAAGATATAGACATTTAGAACTTGAGATGAGATTATTTAAAATAAGAACCTAAATTTTTAAAATGTTAAATAAAGTAAAAAACCTAAGATAAGATTTAAATTGATATAAGAATCTGATATTTTAGTAATTGTAATTAGATATTATGTTGTCTATAATAGAACTCGTAATTTGTGGAAGGAAATCCATAGATATTATGGCACCTATGTGACTTGACTTTTATTCCTGTGTTCCAGCACCCTTGGGTCAGGTTATAATATATACATATAAAATGTATATAAATATGTTGAATGAAATATTTCAATGGATTGTTATTGTAATAAAGAATAGAAATGAGATATTATCCCTGTAAATAGAAATAACTTTTAATATTTGATGTTATTAAAAAATTATAAATTACTACTAATTAACAATCCCTGAGACTAAACCAATTTTTCCATTAAACCTATAATAGCTCTTGTTTGAATTTTTATTGAAGTAAAAGTGGTCTTTTTTTAATTCAAACCCAATTTCTTATATGACTTTAAACCTAAAAAACTATTTTTTATAGGTGTGAGAATGTGAAAGAATAGCATCTTTCTTGGTATTCTGCAAATATAATTTTAAACTTCTCTGGTGAGTTATATATGTTGAATTAAATATTTCCATGGATTGTCTATTTTTTATTATAATGACTATTACAATACAAAGTAAACTTTATCAATTACACAGCTTAGCTTGTGGTTAAGACCTGTAGAGGTCCCTACCTTTGCATTTTCAAGCGCACATTCTTGAAGTTTATTGCCTTAGTAAATATTACTTACGTAATCAATGTGCGTTAAATAAATTTATAATTATAACAGTTATACAAAATGTACAAAAAATACATTATACAAAGACATATTATACAACTTTCCATTCATTTTTAATTGATTGATTTATTAATTGATGTTTTATTTGTATTTATACAATTAAGTGTTTTGTAGTTAATATAATTAATATTCTTCTATTATATTCTTTAATATAGTTTAAAGATGTTATATATATTTTTACACAATCTATTTTATATCTATTTTAAATAATGAATATATAATGTGGATTTATCACTTCCCCTATTATTACAATTATATTCTTTTGTTCTTTCATCTAATTGTTTTTCTGTATGTCATCTTTAAATATTGCTAATTTAATTTCATACTATTTGTTTGAATAGGACTGAATTTTAATATATAACATAATTTGCAGCAATAGACTCAAGAGGAGTTTAAGTTCAGACTTTACATTTATTTACAGAAAGCATTGCTGAAATGTCTTAACATTGTGAAATGGTGATTTAAAAGTTTTGTATCTATTTTTCAGCTAGCGTTATGCATTATAATATTTTATGTATATAAATTAATAATTTTTAACAGATGTAATTGTTGAAATATATTAATATGTAAAAATGTCTGTTATATTTTCATATCAGAAAAATCACCTTCAGATTTCAATAGACATTAATCAATGAAAATAGTAAACTGTAATGATTCTGCTTTGCTTTTACAGTTTACTATTTTCATTGATACTATATATTATCATCTGAAGGCGATTTTTCTGATATGAAAATATAACGGATATTTCCACACACACACACCCCACACACACACATATATATAAATCGTTTAATATTTTCATGGTTATATGATGAAAATAAAGTCTTTTTTGAGTTGTATCATGTATTATTTTGTTTTAATTTTTAATATTTTAACAAAATAACATTCATCCTTGTCAATATTAAGGTCTTAATAACGAACTGTTACGTTTTAATTAAGTAATACTGAAATTAAGCATAAAGTAAAGAACAATCATTCTTTTATATATTTGATGAATGATTATTCAAAATAGGTGATTAACAAAATATTTATTTTCTTCAGTTTTACAATTAATTGATTCCAAGTCAATTTTAGAAGAAAGATATAAAATAAGTGGCCTCCACAAGGATTTTAGCTTAGTGCTTAAGATCTTATATGACTATAAATGAAGCCAGATAAGTGAAAAATTGAAGATTCACAATGTTTTCTAATTTTCATCTTTCAAACAAAACATTTCATTATAATTTAAATGTTTACACCTTGATTCTGAACAAAAAAATATTTAACTGAATATTACTTCATTAGGAGTGGGTTGCTTAGCTGAAAATGGTGACAGTGAAGTTGTAAATAATTCAATTCTCATTCATAGTAAAGTATCTGACCTGATATACTAATACTCATACAAATCTTGAGTGCTAGGCTAAATGTAAACATTTTTAGCTTAATGTAAAATTAATTAAATGCAATTGTTAATTTCTGGGTCATGTGTTTGACTTTGGACTATCAGTTTTAATTATTTATCTGGTTTTATTATAGATTTCGTTACAATTTCAATGTGCTTTTATTGAATTCATAAAAATAACTATATATATATAAGAATAAATTCTCTCTTGCATCTTACATCATTTTTGTATTCTTTTTATCATTTAAATTATTTTTGCTTTACATAGTATGAGTTATTTTTCTATTTTTGAAGCAAAAAGTGTTTACATCTATAAAATCGACTATCAATTATTTTTCTTAATGACTTTCCTAAAATAAATTGAAGGTTACAACAGCTTTTTTATTTAAATCTAAATTCTCATTAACACAACTGATATATTTTTTGCTTATTTGGTTTACCTTAATTAAAATTTAAATTGTATTATAATCCTTCCTATTTCCCATTGCTTAACTTTTTTTTAGCAATAGTTGTAAAGATATATTTCTTAAAATCATGTATATATATGCAAAAGACTTTTAGTGCAGAGATAACACATTTTCCATCCATGTCTACAATCTGGGGTTTGAATGTGCCAATAAAATTATTTTCAAGAGTCTTAGGATTATTCTCTCAGATAATTGACTAAATTCTAATTTCAAATATTGGTCAGAAAAATACTATCATATATTCTTAGCTAAAGAGCAAAATAAAATTTAAACACTACTCATACCTTCATCATCTAGAAATTTGCAAGTCTAGTAATTATGGCCTCTTCTTCACTGTTTCTTTATAAGAGACTGTTGAAGAAAGCCTTTGCTTTGCAAGTTGATTATATATTTTATCATGAATTTGCAATAAAGTTGTATTTTTTAATTTAACATTTATTTAATTACAATTAAATTTTATTCAATAGCACATCTATATTTTGATTCTTCTTATGTGTGTGTGTGTTTTACAGATAATATTATTTTTTTCTATTGTAATATTTTTTAAGTTTCATTAACCTTATTTTATTTTTCATAGAGTTATTCAAATCATGCTAATAGTTTTTCCTAAAGAAATCCATTTTCACTTTACTCTATTTTTCTTTTAAATACAAAACTCATCCTTACACAATTATCTTTTATTTCCTTAAAAAAGTCACTGTACTTGCTATTAATTGAAAGGAAGTCCTTAAAGAAATTGAGTAGGAAAAATTTCTAATGTCCACTCCATATGTTCTTGTCATTGCAGCTGTTATTACTATGCGATTATTCTTATAGTATACAGACATGGATGAACTGCTCTCCAACATGCATTAGCCAAGGTGATGACTTTATTGGCTTTTTACCTTTGTGTTTAAAATCAAGAAACATGACGGTATTTGTTTTCAGTTGTCTGATAGGTCTCAACTAAAATATCAGTTGAGTTTTCTTGAAGGCAGAAAGTATGTGTGTGAGAATATATTTTTTTCTAAAAGATATTTACAATAATGATAGACAAAAATAAATCATGGCTCTTATTCTGAGGTGTAGGGTCATTAGCCAAGGCATCAGGGTGACCAAAATTGAAAGATGTTAAAAGTTTCCTAATTGTTGAACTAGGCTCCATTTCATGATGTTCTTTTACTTGGGTACTTAACTGCAGATCATTTTCAAGTGAAGGAAGATTGCAAGAATTGGAAGAACTATCTCATATTAAATAGGATATTATTGGATTTTGTGAAGTTAAAAGATAAGGTGAAGAAACAATTGATTTAAAGAATAGACATGTACTCTACTACAAAGGCATAAACATTGGAAGCTGAAGTGGAATAGAATTAATTTATAAATAAGAAGTGGAAGAGCATCATCATGGAGATGGACAGTGTATTGAACAGAGTGGCAAGATTAGTTATTTAACTTAATAGCAGATATAAAGTGCAGATAATTTAGGTTTATGCCCCAACAATATTTCATTGTGATGAAGAAGTAGAAGATTTTTATATGGATATTCAAAAGGCTTTTTATCAGATCAAGCAACATTTTAATATTGTCATGGGAGACTTTAATGTTAGCATTGGTAAACAAATGAAAGATGAAAGTGCTGTGGGCAAATTTGGTTATGTAATAGAAATGAGATAGGACATAGATTTGTGGAGTTTATAGAAAAAGAAAAAAAATTATATTATAAATTATTTTTTGGAAAAAAATGTTAAATGGAAATGGACTTGGAAGCATCAGAATTGTATCACATTTTGACTAATAGAAAATATGTATTTTAAAATTGTAATGTTCTTAATAAATTCAACACAGGAAGTGATCATCGATTAGTGAGATGTAATATCCATGTTAATACTTAATCTTCAGAATCATTCCAATATATTTAAATTAAAAACTTGCAAGTCATTTTCAAATAACAAATTTTGAATATGATTCAGATTTGATCAAAATCAATAGGAAAATAACTAATACATTTTTAAAAACTTCAACAAAAGTAGCTGGTACAAAAAAGCAGCAGTCGACAATTTATGAAAAAAAGAAGGAATATAAAAAAAATTATAAAAATTATGTATTAATAAGAATTGAATATCTTGAATTTTGTAAAATGGTGCAAAAAATTGATAATATAAGAAAATATAATTGTGAACTAGGAAGGAAAGCTATAGAAGAGAATAAAAACCTTAAGAGTGTAAAACAACATCTTGATATTGGTAGGGAACTTATTTCTGTAATAAGAAAAAAAGATGGAACTATTAATAAAAAAAAGAGATATAACAATAACAAACAAGGAAAAGTATTTCCTACAAGTTCTACATCTTCTGAATTGCCCAGGATTTTAAATAGAGAAATGAAACATGCAATTAAATTTATGAAGAAGGGAAGAGCTCCAGGTAATGATGGAATTATAACCAATATCCTAAAAAAAAGTAGATGAAGAGATAGATTTTTTTTTTGGAAAATTGATTGGAAAAATGCAGTATTAATATTAATATTTAAAAAAGATGATAAAGAAAATATTAGAAATTACAGACTTATCAGTCTTTTATCAGTTCTATACTCATTTATAGTGAACTTTGAATTTTAACCAACCAGAATCACAAGCTGGACTTAAAAGTAATTTTAGTATCATATCCAAGTAAACATTGGATCATCAAGGTATAGATTCAGGATACTGTCATATTCTAAAGAATATTTTTAAAAATGCAATAGCAACAATTAGATTACATAATGATACTAAAAAGATTAACATTGAGAAAGTGTACAACAGGGTAACTCCATATCTCCAACCTCTTTACAGCAGTTTTGCAACAAGTATTTTGTGGAATAAAATGGGAAGCTAAGAGAATAAAAGTAGATGGGAATTATCTAAGTCATCTAGATTTTGCCTCAGAATTGCAGAAAATGATGCAAGAGTTATCAGATGGAAGTAAAAATGTAAGATTAAAGCTAAATGTTGAAAAGACCAAAGTAATGCTTAATAGATTTCTCAAAAGAAGAAAATAAAGATTAATAATGATGAATTAGAAAAACTTAACAACTACAAATATCTTGGTCAGATTATTATTACAGATGGAAATGGATGAAATTAATCACAGAATTAAACTTGGCCAGAGTGCTTTTGTTAGAAATAACATTATTAAAAGGAAATATGCTTATGTGTTTAAAAATGAAGGTTTTTAATATATGTGTTTTATTAGTTTTTACTTATGGATCTGAGATTTGGACACTTGACTGAAGAGCAATACAGAAACTTCAATCAATTAAACAAAGTATAGAGAGACATATGTTAGAAATAATAATAAGAGATGAAAATGAAATACATTGATAAGAGAACAAATAGATGTTATTGACATCACTGAAAGAATTAAAGACTGAAGTGGAGTTGGGCTGAACATATTGCTGGGACAGATGGTAAGAGATGAACATCTGAAATCTTAAACTGGATTCCAAGAGATTGTAAAAAACCTATAAAGAGATGACGTGTAAGATGAATGGGTGAAATAGAAAAGTGTGCTGATGCAATGTTGTGAAGTGAGGCTAGAGATTGGAAAAGGTAGATTGAATTTTGAGAGACTTCATTTTGCAGTGAATTGATAATGGCTGAAAATGACGATATTCATTTGAATGTTCATTGTTTTTATTTTAGATATTAAATTCTTCTATTTTTTTCGAGATTTAGTGATTATGCATTTCTGTTTTTCGGGCATTTCATTAAATGCCAAGTTTAGAAGTCTTTCTACAGTATATTCTCTATTTCATCTGAAGTGTCTTTTTAACAGCAAAATTATAGTTACGTTTATTATTAAATCTTTGTTGCATATCTTAAACATTTTTTCACTAACTTTTTTTTACCTTTTCAGGTAATCATTTTAACATTTTAATAATTTAATGAAACAAAAGGAACTGCGTATACATTCAAAATCAGATGGAGTAGAATGATGTCAAAAGAAAGATCAAAAAGCAAATCTTTTGTAATGATATCAGTAAATATATTCAAAACCATTTAGATCACAATTCTTAATATACCCCCCCCCCCCGCATCACTATTTCATTATATTTGTTTATAGCTTCATTATTTAATTATTCTTTAATATTACTTTTTAAACCTGTTAAATTTTATTAAATAATAAAAATAAAATCAAACAAAAATTATAAAAAATAATAATTTGTTTATTTTTTTTTATAATTGATAAAATGTTTGTTTGATTTTATATTTATTAATTATTTAATAGAACTTTATTTATGGGTTTTACAAAGCGGAAAAAAAACCCTTCGCAAATGCCTATAGGAAAATAACTTCAAAATATCTATAAAATTCTTGTTTATTGATAAACAACCATTTAAAAAAATTGCAGTAACAGTTTAAGTAGTGATCAAATTTATATTTGAAAACTAAAAAAAAAAGATATATAGTCAAATAAAAATATATTGGAATTTTAAAATTACAACTCTTTCTCTCTTACATGCAATAACGCACTAACACACATATATGTAGGCAAATAATATAATAACTAAAAATAGTCTACTGCAGGTATAAGACGTCTTTAGAACCTCTACCAGAGGAGCAGTGAAGAAAACTTTCCTGATTACTTATCTGCGAGGTAAGGCAGCTTTTTATATGGGGGTTGTTGTTTTTTTACTCTGTAGTTAAAAATAAGTAGATCAGTAAACTAAAATAATTCTTAGGCTGCTTGAAATATTCAACTATTTAAAAAAATTTCAAGTTTTACCTGAATTTGATATTCAGTCCTGGTTATAGTTGGTAGATGCACTAACTACTATATCTTACGCACACACACATATATATATATATATACACACAATATGTTTCAGTGAAGTTGCCAATACCTTCTGCGTTACAATGCGTACGTTACTTAGACACATTGGCTATTGATCACAATATAGTTTTTGTTAATCATATCTTTGCATGCAAGATATTTAAACGATGTAAAAATGAAAGAAATCATTAGAGATCTTAAAGATGTTAGATTAAAAAAAGAATTGAAAGGAAAAATAAAGGTAAAAATGTAAAGATGTTTAAATAAATAAGAAAAAGTAATTATTTTTATAATAATTAATAACTAGAAGTGAAATTGAATCAGTATTTGGCATTCATTGGACAATACTTTAAAAGGTGGAAATAGATAAATTAAATGAAGATTAATGATCTTAAAAAACTATATGAAAGTGTTGCAAAGAATAGGATATTTGAGAAAATTTTTCTGAACCAATGGGTTGATCCTGAAAAAAAACTTATGATGGCATTAGTATAATAATTTCATCTTGATCACATTAAATTAGTATTCAAGTTTTTCTATTCAGTTAGATTAAGATGTCAAGACTTACAACCAAGCAATAAAATTTGGTGATTCTTGAAACTTCTTGCATTTCTTTTTTTATAGATTCTTCATAAACTTTAATGAGTTGTAATCTTTTACATTATAAAATAATTAATATTTACTGAGGCTGTAACATCGAGCATATGCGTGTAAAATGCGATAGTAGGGACCTCTACAGGTGTTTAACCACAAGCTTACGCTATGGAAGAAAATCATCATTAAAAAGTTTAGTATGTAAAAATAGAATAATTGATAAGTGATTCTGTTTCAGTTATTCTGGGACTTCATTTGTTTTTTATAGATTGCCTAAACATCAATAACTATTCTTATTCACATGATTACTATCTCATACTAGCACATAATTGGAGAGAGTTTTGCCTTGTTTAACCATTCCTATTGTTGTTTTAAGTTTTTAAAATGTTTTCTTTTATTGTATGAATATTTTATTCGTGGAATCTGCCTAATGTAGATTTCTAATATTATCCTAATATAGTTCACATCAATATAATTATTAAAAATGTTATAAAAAGCTAAAACTATTAAAAAATTATAAAATTTCAAAAATAGTTAACTCCGTTTACTGACAGATGGTGTATATATATATCTCACTGAGGTTATCAGTACTTCAGTATTAATTTATCGGTGGTAATGTAACTTATTTAATTATTAGTCAAAATTAAATTGTGCACGTGTTGTGCTATATTTATGTGAGTGTCTACATAAAATTATAATAAAGAAAAAATTTAAATCCCATAAAATAAAAGTAGTCAGTTGTCTATATAATAAGTTATAATACTGAAAAAACAATAACAAGATTTTGAGTAAATTAGTTTGGTAACAAAATAACTAAGATTTAATCCAGGTATTTTTAATTCTCTAGTTCATCACTCTACTACTTCATTAAATTATTTATGACTAAAATAATTAAATATACTTACTTAGAAATAATAGATATTCAAACATTAAGAGTGATAGATTAAACTTTGAACCTGGGAACTTTATCTTTGAGTTCATAATTTTATCATTATGTTAAATTGTACAGGGTAGGAGCATAGTGTTTCTACCTCCCACGCACAGAATCTCCTCTCTTTCATTAATCAATAATTAAACCAGAACCTATTATTCTCAGCAAGCTACTGTGATTATAATACCCAAATGCTAATCAGTGATAAGATATATACTTTCTAATATTTATGGAAATTGTTATTTTAAACATATTCTAAAAAATATATAATTATTTAATAAAATTTAAATTTTCAAAATGCATCAAATTAATCATAATAATGATTAAAAAATAATGAGTTTAACTATCTTCTCTCTACATATTCTATCTTATTTATTGTTGTGTATTTTAATTTTGATATATTTGCATTTTTGTACAGTATTTGCAGATTTTTTTTAAAGCAAAAAATGACAACTGAATTTATCACTAAAATTCTCATAAGAATAATTAAATTTTAAATTTGTTTTTTTTTTTTTTAAATTTAATATAATAAATGAATTAAAATATATATGATTACTAAATTAAATAAACTATCTTATTCACTCTTATTGAAAAAGTAAAAGACAAAGTGCAATAGCGTACAACAAGATTTTTTTTTGTTAAAAAATTACCTAAAATAGTCATCATCACTAATATGATAATTAGTATGATCAATTAATGCTAGGAAAAAAAGCAATAGAAAAACAAAAAAGAGTACTAAATGTGAGCTTTGCAACGACTAAACAAATCCGTGCTTCACCTAATTGGAACAGATGCATTGTGTGCTGGTCACAAGATTTGATATCATGTGATGATATATTTTAATCTTTTCAGTAGCAAACCTCTTTGAGAAAGACTTCAACGTGTTGCTTATTTGTATATCTTAACACAATAGTTTTTTGTGTTCTAATCCTTTATCCATATGTTCTAAATGAAAACAATTGATTTTGAATTTTTTTAAAAAAACTTTTTGGCTTAACCTTTATTATATATATAAGATAGAATCTGATTTTCCCAGATTCAAGTTCATCATCATGTTTTTTTTTTTTTTTTGTAAACGTCTGCTACTACACATTTGGTTCTTATGCCAATCTAATAAAGATGCATCCTTATAACAGTTGACTCAGTATCTTCAATTCAGCAATCTGAGAACCATACTAATCAGTATTTTGACTTTACCGCCATATTTTAAAAATATTACAAAGAAAGTTTAAACCCCCTATATATTACATATATAAGGGCAAATATGAAAATGCCTGTACTGTAGAAAAAATTCATATTTCAAAATAAAGTGCTTTAAGGTCTGCCTATCCCTCATGCATGTATGTAAATGAATCATGTCCTGTACATCAGGGGTCAGAGTGACTTGTGGTCAACATGGGTATGATGAGAAGGTTGGCATTAAGGTGGGCTTTGAGCATTCCATCATCAAATTTTTAATGAAAATGAATGGCTGAAGAGTTGTGGGATGGAATGGCTTGAAGCTTGTCCTTTAAAGTATGAAGATTGGCTATCCTAATGTAAGCTGAGCTTTGATTGTATATATGTGTGGAGATGATAATATGGACCAAATAATGGGTGCTGATTTAGCACAAAATATGTTTATTGGATATTATTTATATTTTTGACATGTGTGATAAGTGTGTCAGCAGTATGAGACAGCATGGGTGGGTGAGGGCCATGTAAAAGTCTGAGTTCAAACCCCCTATATATTACATATATAAGTGCAGGTATGAAAAAGTCTGTACTGTAGAAAAAAATCATATTTCAAAAGAAAGCTTAAATATAAAATTCCTTGGTGTTTTTATATTATAACCTTAAACAGTTAATGTTTTATTTCTATACAATAAATGTAATGGAAAAAGAATCCTATATAAAACTAATTTAGTTGAAATAGTTATATTACTATAAGAAAATATTCTATATTTTGTTATGTTAAATGCAGAAGCATCACATAAGGATCTGAGTTGTACATTATTTAACATCTGAGTTAGCTTTTATGCATAAAAAGTTTGATTTGTATCATAAGTTGGCAACTGTCCAAAATAAAACTTTCAAAGTTTTTTCTTTTTTAAATATGAATTACTAAACCAAATTTGCATTCAAAAGACTGTATTCAAAATGTTATGAATGTTCTAACAGAGTTATCATAACTGTAAATATAGAAGTTAAAAAATTTGATTTTTAAAAAACCTTACAATTAATACATCTTGATGCTTTATTCATTAATCTATAAACTGTTTTATAAATCATGCTTAAAAAATGAAAAATAAAATTGGAACTACTAACTAATATGCATTTTTGTTTAATACGTTTTCATTTTAAATATCTTAGTTTTTCCTCAGAAATAGAAGCACTCCCTCTTATACGATCATGCCAAAGTTATATTCTGTAAATAAATTTTAGAAGACAAACAACTAATGCTAAAAATAGCTACAAACTTGTTTATTAATAAAGGCAGATGTCTTTACTTAATCAATAAATATAATATATAAATTACACCTTTGCTTTTGACACCTTTCTTGCATTTGCTGATATTCATCCATTTTAAACTAAAAAATCTATCCATTAAAAATTTTGAAAAGATTTTCATTGAATAGATAACAATATTCCATAATTATTATTGAAATCTTTTTTACCTATTTATTTGTATAAACTGAAATAATCAATGAAATGTTAAAATGACAGAATTTTATGGAATTTTATATTCTAAAAAATGTCAATAGGTTTAAAGCTAGATCTTATATATAAAATCTGTATTTTCTATGTTGTCTGATTGGTGAATGTATGAATGTTTGTCTGATGTCACATGTCAATTTCACAAACACTATGTTTATGTGATGAAAGTAATTCTACCATTAAATAAAAATCACTGGGTAAAAAAATTGGTGTGAGTGCTTTTAACTACAGAGATATAGTATATATTTCCTGATAAAAGTTTCCAGCCAACTGCAGAAACAGCCACAGATGCTGATTCATAATTTGGAATTAGTTCAGATAAATAACATACTTAGCAATGTTTAATAAAACATATTTACATTAAATGTTAAAAACAAATTGTTAAGCAACCAATTAATATTTTTTTTACAAATATATTTAATAAAGAAATTATAAAAATGGTCAGTGATTTTGTATTCCTATTAATAAACAATAACTATTAATAAAGCTAAAAAATGATTACAATTAGTCATGACACTATCAAAAAATTGAAAAAAAAGTAATTTTTTATTCAGATAGTGTTCCAGTAAATATATATTTGCACCTCAATATCGTCAAATATAACAGGTATATTTTAAAATGTAAATTTTAATTTAGCTTTATTAAAATTTGGGAATTTATTTATATAATATTAAAAAGTTCTGTTTAATTTACATTAAAAGTTTAAAAAAATTGTTAAAGAAACCAATTAAAAAAATCATAGGTCTTTTCAAGATTGGGTGCATCTGGTATTGTATAAACTTTTCTAAAAATTTGATCAGGGCCAGAAATTTTTAAATGGTTTTATTTAAATTACAATCATTGTTCATTTGTTTATTTATTTGGATAAAATTTTAAAATTTAAGTTTAATATATTTATATTCAATATAATTCCTTCAAATTTTGCATAGGTAATATAAATTATTAACCATGCAATATGACTATAAAATATTTTAGGTAGATTCCCTAGTTTTCTTCACTACAGAGGGGTTGACAGATCAAAATTCAAATACATTGCTATCAGATTCCAAATATATTGATATGAAAATTAACAAGTTGTTGGTAATGTACTTGAAAGAGTAGTATATATATATATATTTAACAAAAGCTTACCATAAAAAGATTTTTAGTGATGTTTTAATTAAAAGTGAAATAAAAACAAATCTTGAATATAAAATTTTCCTTTTTTAAGAAGTAAAGAATATTTTTTCTTTTGATTGTTGATTTTTAAAAAATACTTTCTGAATAAACAAAATTATAATGTAAATTGAGGTTTTATACATAATTTGAAATGTAGGTCAGTGAGGTATGGGTGTCCAGAAATTAATTAATTCAATCTTTACTTACAAAGAATTGAATTAATTAATTTCTGTTTCTCCCCTCTTTTACACTTTTATTTTAAATTAAATATAAAATCCCCCAACTGTATTCCCCAGTAAACAAAAGTGTTTGTTATAAATTTATATATATATATTATAAAAATGGATTTTAATTTTATCAATCTTGATATTTCCGTCCAAAGCTAAATAAACTGTTCAGATGGATGCATCTTAAAAATAGTATCTAAGATCTTGTATTGTTTTTTTTTTAAATATCTAAATATTATTTTTAATTAATTGGAATATAATAATTAGCATACAAGAAATAACATCTAATGATTTAATAAGATTGTATGATTTATTAGTTCATATACTAATTTAATTGCAATGCATAAAAAAAATCAAATTCTAAAGTGTTCAAATAGCGGTTTCTCTTTGCAGTTTTAGTCAGTAATAATTCTTAATATTTCTTATAAGTTAGTTGAATTTTTGTTTTTAAACTGCATATTGTTCACCAGAATGCTAATACATTTCTTTTTAATTAAGTCATTTATAGCATTAATAATATGGAATTTGTTAGAGTTAATTAATAATATAATAAATAAGCTTGAAAATGTAATTTAGCAATTTAATTGTTAACACCATATTTTCTACTAATATGTTTGAGATAAGATCAATTTTTAATGGATTGCATTGTCTAGAGCAGAGATAGAGTAGCAGATTCCAGAGTTCAAAACTCATAAATCACAGCTTAGCTTTATCATTTCTGATGCCCAAATTTCTAATAAAGTTCTTAGCAATAAAGCCAATCAAATGTTTTTAAATATAATCATTGCTTTAAGCATGGAGAGTACTTACTTACTATTTTCCTAGCAATCTGTACCTGTAAGTGATTTTTAACTAAAACATAGATTTACAGCATTTATTTTTTGTCAAACAAAAAGTATTAATGATAGTCAAGTTTACAGAATCTGTACTATTATTTTCAATTTGTTTGGATTATAATTTTGCTTATATTAATGCATATATTAAAATATCCAAATAAATATATAAGTAAATGTTTAAACAGTAATGATATACTTAGGAATTTAATGAATAAAAAGTGTTGTTAGATCTCACAGCAAACCTATCACTATGCAATTTACTTTTCTTAATGATCTGCTTTACATTAAAGTTTATAGATACTTAATCAATATGTTATATTTTCTTTCTCTAGAAAATGAGTTTTACTAAAAATCAATTATATCACTATTAAACATTAGCAATGTTTTGTGACATCTTATCCTGTATTCAGGTCTTAAAAAGCTTCCACCAAGAAAATTTGCATATTCTATGTATCTATTTGAAAAAAAAAGAAATACTTTTATTAGTTCTTTCTACTTTACTGTTATAGTAGCCACATTAATAAAAAGACCACCTTTATTAGGACCTAGTATTTTTGTAGAAAGTAGATGAATCTCCAAACAGAGCTAGTCAAATATGGCAAATCATTTGCTAAGTGAATTTATGTCCTTAGTTCAATCTCTCCATGATTAATTATTAATTGTGTGATATTATGCTAGATGTCAACTAAAGATTTCCAGTGTACTGAACTTACTTTCATTATCACTTTTCCAATACATAAGCTTTGTATATTCACTTACATTCTCATATATATTTGCATACAGATGAAAAAAATCAGGATCATAAATGTGCATATAATTAAAGGATGAATATATGGATACAGAAACACACAATCCTATTGTTACAATCAATAATAACTAGTAATAATAATAATTGAATGGTTTATTGATTAAGACTTAATAGAAATTTAAGCACCAAAAGTAGTAGAATGGAACTGCAAAACATGGTCCTGGAATTCCTGAATCTCCACTCTATTACTGCATTAAACCATGCAGAAAATGCCAGCAATTAATACAAAAATAGCAGACATCAGTAGAGATTCTTGACTATCAGACTATATAATAAAAGTATAAAAATGAAAACAATGAGATAAAGAATATATAAAAAGGGTGTAATTAATGATTTATTTTTTAAAAAGTATTAAGTTTTAATGAGTCAATACATTAACTTATAAAGCAATCATCTTTGTTGAGAACCAATAGATAGTTGTTTTTTTTCATATGTCATAGCATCGACTGAGATGTGAACCCACAACCATCTGCAAACATCTACTTGCTTGCAAAGCAACTGCAATGACCTCCCAGCTAACAATGCTTGACAAACCAATTGATAGTTATTTGTAGTTTACGTCATATTTGAAGATAATATATTTACCAAACATGGAGTTTTATTATATTAATTTGTTTTTTACATATTAAGTACTATAATTTTGAAGTAATTTAAATGTAAAAAAAAACAATATATACTTTTTAAAATTTTGATCGATATTTTATTGTCATGATTCAGGATTTCAAATGGGCATTTTCATTTATTTTTATTTTTTAATTAAGACAGTTTTATATATATAAAATACAAGGAAGATTATAATACTGGTTATAAAATGAATTGTGAAAAAAATATTCAGGTAATAAAGTATTTTAAAAATTACAAGGAAAGAAAAGAAAATGTTAGGAGACTTTGTATATTCAAGAAAATTTAAACAAATGTGTAAACATGGGATTATTATTATTGTTTTTTTTTTTAGATTACTTGTAAATATATATATATGGGGTAGTAAAGGACTGTAATAAGTTTACTAATTATATTTATTGTAGTGTAATTTAAATAATGTCCATTGGGGGAGTTGCTATAGGGTAATTGACCATGTGATTGCATAAAAAAGAAACATTGAAAAGATTCCATTAAGGAATGAAAGCTGAATTGATGTATTAAATAATATTTTTATTGATAGTGAATTCTCTATTTCAAGTTTGTTTTAAACTGATTATTTTTAATTTTATATATAGCAGGCAACATTATGGACAAAACAGGCAAAACACTCTATATGCATTGCCACTCAGAGCAAGCCTGTTTTGATAACAGTTAAGGGCAAACATAGGAAGTGGTGATTATGGACAAATCTTAACATTGAGATTTGATCATTTAAAGTAGTAAAACATAATAAAAACATAATAAAAATAAAAATAAAATCTCACAGAATGTCCAAATTCTTTATTTACCAGATACTCTAGCCTAAATAAAGACGTTCCATTAAAGTTTTTCAATTAAAGATGGAAATTTCTATGGATACCTAAGTCCCTTTTTGCATTGGTTATGGATTTATTTAAGTACTACTATCTAGCATCTATTGATTAGATGACATAAATGGATGAGAAAAGGTGAATTTTACTTTAGGATATTTGAGAGTAAAGAAAGTCTCTACTTCTGGGTCAGTCTGTGCTATCATAATACAAATATATATATAAATATGACTTTTGTGACCAATGTGTTCTATATATGCACATATTTGTGGTTTATTCATTGATCACTTTAAAACGTATCTCTAATGCATTATTTTTTTATGCTTCTATCTTTATTTGTTTTAGAGGTGGAATGGCTATATTCATTTATTAATGGCTGCCACTTATGATAATATAACCTAATTGTAATATGATGTAGCCTTTTTTGTTCGTGAATGCTAAAAAAAAACAGCTTTCGGGGGGGGGGGGATTCGAATGCATACTGGGCTCGTTAATTTTTATAAATAAAAGCATTAACATTTAATTTTCAAATCCAGTCATGTATATCCATCCAAAATATTAAAACTTTATAAATAATAAAACAAGTTTAATTCTAGCTAATATATAAATAATTATATAGAGAGTTGCATGAGAGGTCATATAATATTCAAGCAGTCTAGTGGTAGAATGAATATAACCAGTTCTATTCAACTGGCCCAGGAATTTTCAGTTCGGAAGTCCACCATTGCGCTAAGTCACTTGGAAAATGCTAATCTAATTATTAGAAAATGTAAGGTGATTTTCTTAAGGGAAAAACTGTTTTAGAAGATGCATAAATGAATATATATATATACTGAACATAATATATATTTTTTAAAAAAGATGAATTATAAATTGATGTAAAAAAGTTGCATTTTAAAAAATCAATTTTAATATAAAATTAATACATACTAATGTTATTTACATTAGTTTTTCTTTAAGTACAGTATCATATTTTAGAATTAAATGGGTAATGCAATACTGTGTTAATTTAGTAATGGTCAACAAAGTGAACATCTAATTACATCACTTTAGGAACAAATATTTTTAAAAAAAGTTTTTTTTCTTTGTAACTAAAAAAAATTATTTTAGATAAAATAAAATAGAAATTTTCAATATATTTTTTAAAGATATGTACTGAATTAGTTTCATTAATAGATAAGCATTCCATTATCAGATTTTTAATTGGATGGACGGTTGAAGAGTTGGAGTGTGGAGTAGATTGAAGCCTGTCCATTAAAGTGTGAATATTGGCTGTCTTAATATATATCTGAACACTTATAGCATATATGTGTAGAGATGGTAATCTGGACCAACTGATGATTGCTGGTTTAGCATAAAATACGTATATTGGTGATTATTTATCTTTTCAACATATATGTGTTCAAGTGTATCAGTGTTATGAGATAGTGTGGAGAGTGGTGGGTCGTGTGAAAGTCTGTGCTCATATACCTATATATTAATAGATAAGCTATTTTAAAAATATCAATTAAATAAATTTTTAAAATTTCTATATATATGTGTGTTCTGGGGAAATGACAATTTCGGATTGATATGGTGAAGACTTGATAGTAATATACTATCAAGGCACAGTAGGTTTTAATTTGGGTCATTATAAATATAAAGGGTACTCAAAATTAAATTTTGCAAAAAACTTTTAGATTATATAAATTTTATTTTAATTGATGGCCCTACATACTTAATAGCACTTTGGGCCCCAAAAGTATAAGCACAACCTTACATAGTGCTTAGTTATCTCAACTGCCTTTAGACAGAATTTAACATACACATGCATTCCAATGCAATATTGTATTTACTAATTAGTCAATATAAGTGGACTAATCAATAAACTTAAAAGAGAGCTTAGTAAAAAAATTCAATTGGTTACAGCGATATTCTCTAATGTCTTTGGCTATTCTTCCCCATCAAATGTTTTTTGAAAGCATGCTATTTAAAAAGCAATATGTCAAAATGATGTCAACTTTGGATATACAAATTAATACCAACGTCTTGGTGCAATGATCATATCATCATTAATATTCTTTGATATATCATTACAAAATAAAAGTTCATCAATTATTTGTCTACAAAAATTTGTCACAAGACTTTCTTTTTTATAACAATAATATGCAGTCAAAAACTGCATTAGTTCACTGGTTGTCATCTTTTTTCCATGAAATATCCATATCTTTTTAAATTTTTTTAATTATTTCAATGACAACACTAATATTAGTCAGAGCAAATACACATTAATTTGTTTTTCATTTAAATCTCATTTTCATCATATTTTTTTTTCAATATTTCTGAATTCACTTAGAATATTAGTCTCATTTTAAAATCCATTGTTCATATTTGAAACAAAAAGCTTCATCCAAATAAGCTTTTATTTTAAGTACAAAATTGTTTTTTTTATAATATTAAGCCTACAAAATGCTTTCAAAATCATTTTAATTCTTTTATTTCTTTACTTTTTTAAATTTATTTATTTTAATAGATTCTAGTTGATGATGTAAACATAATCATCCATTTCTTCAATTCCTTTTTATCTATATTATATTTGTGCAATATAAAATGTATTTACAATCCTTTCTTCAAACTAACTAAACATAGTTTACAATATTTTGGTAGTAAGTTTTAGAGTGTTATTGCAAAAATTAAGCACTACCTGTCTATTTAAAATGATTTATATAATCATTATTTATATTTTGATCTGACATTTTTTAATCAAAAAATAAAGCAAAGTTATTTTAAAGTTATTATAAATGATTTCAGAGTAAGAACATCATCTTAAAATTATTGTCATCATCATTTTAAAACATTATCAATCCATTGCAGATAACAATATCTCAAGTTTAATTCAGTTTCTTCAATCCTTGCCTCTCTTCTCCACACCATACCAGTAAATTTAATTATCAAAATCAAACTTTTCTTTATTTTGCTGTAATATTCTATAAATACAATTTATCCAAACCACTTCAAACACTTTTCAGAAAAAACTCTTTATATATATATATATATATATATATATATATATATATATATATATATATATATATATATATATATATATATATATATACACACCTATGTTTTGACTGTCCTGCAGTCTTCTTCTGGCTGTGAAGAAGACTGCAAGACAGTTGAAATATATGTACAAATAAAGATTTTTGCTGAAAAGTGAAGTGTTTGGATAAATTAAATTTAATTCTTTTAAGTTGTTTCAGTCAAATTATTTAGTATTAGATAGATTAAATATTATATATTTTTTTTATTTGCAATGCTCAGTATTATTGTGATCCTGTAGCTTGTTTGAACTAGTGGTGGATGGTAATATATATATATATATATATATATATATATATATATATATATATATATATATATATATATATATATATATATATATATATATATATATATATGGGATGTGTATGTAAATCTATGTGATTCTCTGTAGAATTAATTAGATTTTGCTAAAGTAATGAAGTTACATGTTTAAAATCTACCCCAGTTTATTTTGCAGATTTTATAATATAGTTTATTGATTGCCAGTACACTGATGATATCGCAAAGTTCAGAACATTGATGATTATCAACAATGCTATAATGATTTCATCATTTTTTGATATATGTTAAACTTTATAGTTATTTTTAGTATGACTGCAGTTGCAATATTGATGATTGCTTTTATAATGCTATCCCCCAAGTTTGGCATTGGCTACAAGATGATTAACCTAAAATTTTATGGTGTTCCCCTTTTAAATTCATTCACATGAATATTGACATGATTCCTGGTGATGATACATTTATTACTTATCATTACTTATATTTTTATATATTGGTTTCTGAATGTAGAATGCAATACTATTGATAAATCTGACAGATGGATATCATTTCTCTTTTTACAGCAACAATTTGCATATCTCTTCATTTATTATGAACAAACATGTTCTTTTTATTACATTTTGATCTTATGGAGACCTTCATCCTGCAGTGGATCAATGATGGTTGAAAATGATGATGATGATATTGTCCTCTGATGCTGATTCTTTTCTCATTTGATTTATTGGTGTTTATTTGCATCACTGCTGATGTTCTAAGTAATTATTGTATCACCTCCCCACTATACTTCATTCTGCAATGTTACCGTATATATTAATAAACTTTTTAAAGGTATTATTGGGAATATAAACTATATTCAGTAATAATTGAAACACACAGGCTTATTATATACCTGTGTCTATATATGTAATATATAGGGTATATGAGCACAGACTTTCACATGACCCACCACTCTCCACACTATCTTATAACACTGATACACTCAAATACGTGTATGTTGAAAAGATAAATAATCACCAATATACGTATTTCATGCTAAACCAGCAATCATCAGTTGGTCCAGATTACCATCTCTACACATATATGCTATAAGTGCTCAGATTTATATTAAGGATAGCCAAACCTCATACTTTAATGGACAGGCTTCAATCTACTCCACACTCCAACTCTTCAACCATACATCCAATTGAAAATCTGATGATGAAATGCTCAAAGGTCACTCTAAGGCCGAGATTATTGTCACACCCATGTTGACCTAAAGTCAATCTGACCCCACATGTACAGGACATAATCCATTTAATACATATACAAGGGATGGGCAGACATCGCTACTTATGTAATAACTGAATCACACAGGCTTATTATATACCTGTGTATATTCAGTAATGTGTTTTGATTGCATCAGTACAAATCTTTTTCAACTGAATATGTGTGAAATAAAATGTCACACGATACTCCAAGATGATGAAGTTTGACGTTTCTTCCCCTGTTGATTCAATAGTTTAATAATTCTACTGATAAATATTACCTATTTCATTTTATATTGTCATTTTGCTCTTCAATTAAAATTTCAACATTATTAAAATAAAAATGAAAGGATGATTCTACTCTAATTTGTATTCAAGAAAAAATATTTGGATAATAATAATGTGATTGATTTAGATCTATTTTATAAAAGAAGATTGTTATTAAACTGTTTGTGTGCCTAATATGAAGCTTATTAATATAATTTATATTATATCTTTGTCATTATTATATATACATAGTACAAATTAATATTTATATACTAAAGCTCATTTGAGAGAATTTTTTTTTTTTTTGATAAAAAAAAATAGCAATTTGGACATATATACCAAAGCAAAAATAAAAGATAAAAATATGTCTTTATCACATGATCTTGGAGATTAAAAAAAAAATCAACTCCAAACATTTGCACAGACTTATTAACAAATATTTAAACTAACAATATGTTATGTGTTCACTTAAATTTCATGAAATATCAACTTAAAACTCCTAAAAATGCAATTCTAAGATTTTTATAACATAAAAGAATAAAGATCAAAAGTAAAATAGCAGCTCTCTCTTTTAGGTTCTATGAATAAAATAATAACAGCAGAGTGCTAAGAATGGTTAGACACACATACTGTGACCAATAATTCATTGCTTAATTAGGTTGAGTTATGGCTCAGTTATTTGAAAGGAAAAGTTTAAATTTGCTTGAAATCTGAGAATGTTTCCAAATTTTACGCAGATTCAAACACCATGTCATGACATGACAAGTAGATACATTAGTCACTAGCCAAAAATCTTAAATATATATATTACATAAATTCACAAATTTGTTTATGAATATTACATGTGTCAATGCATTTTTATATACGTTATTCATGATAAAAATGCCTAATTTTTTGTATATAATTATATCAAATGAATCTATGTAAATTGACGTGGATTAGGCCAAAAACGAGTGAGAGAACGAGTGATAGTATTCCAAGATATCAAAAGCGGATATTTATCTTGCAGTAGTTATGATTGCTCATATCTAGCCTCCTCCACTAGTAAAAAAAAATAGTAAAAGTTAGTTTTTAATATATATTAAATTAAAAATATATATATAGATGTGTGTGTGCTACATTAACAGTCAGATATTTTGAAATAAAAACTTATACAAAAAAAAAAACACTTCAAGATGAATAAAGAAAATAAACAAACAAAGGAAAAACATCAACTCAATATAGTTTTGAAATATACAACTAAAAAGACTCAAGTCAGTACAATACTTCCTAAAAAAAGAGAGAACGATGTATTAAAAAATTCTGAAAATTAATATTGCTTCAATGTTGTGTGAAAATAAATATATATATATAAAGAAAATGTTTATATTAAAAAAGAAGAAAATAAAATTATCACTTTATAACTAAAACAGTACAATATGTTTTATTTTAAAATATTCATATTTTCATTATTTTTCAGAATTTATTTAAAACAAAAAACTGTAATAAATACATATTCATTTATTAGTTTATATCCACAATTTTTCTTCTCTATAATTATCATTATTATTTTGCTTATCTTTTTGTTAATCGTGATTGAAATTAATAAGACTATGATTATTTAACTCAATTGAGATTATAGTAATCAAAATAAGAGAGAAATTTCTCATCTTTTAACCAAATCATTCCTCCCATCCACACACGCTTTTCTTTTTTTACTTTTTTTTTTTTTTGCCTCTCTCCTTTATGGAAAAAAAAATTGAAAAAGTGATATTTGAGTGAATAAGATGTTACTTTGGAAAAAAATAGAAAAAGTCAATTTGGGTAGCAGCATGCATAGTGACTTGTGAGCCAAGGATTGTGAGGTGTGAACACAATTTTTTTATGTATTAGATGCTGTTCAATGTTAATTGGTGGCCCATTTAATAGTACAGTAATAGATTTTCATTATTATTGGACATGTTAATAAATGTTTTTTTTCCTAAGTTGAACTAAATAGTTTTGGGATTTAGAGTTTGAATTCCATGAACTGGAGACATATTTTTATCAAGTTTTTCGTATATGAAATGAAAGTTAGATTGGTAATCACTATGTAAAAAAATTTGATTTTTAATGTTATTTGTTATAACCATTGGTGACAAAGTTTTTTTCTTTTCCTGAATTCTGTGAAAAAATAGTGGATATTATTGGTATAATATCTGGATTTTTTCACTACTTAACTTTTCTATTGCAGAATAAAAAGTTGAATATTGTTTTTGGCAACAAGTACAAGGTATACTTTGCTTATTTACCGGAGAGAATATAATATCTGGTAAAATGAAAATACATTCAGAAAAGGTAGTTTGTTTGATATTTAACTTTATTAATGTCTAGTTTGCTTTCAATATATATATATAATTGAAATAATAAATTTAACGGTTTACAAACTATTACAAACAATCCTTAAATCCGCAGACAGAAGTACTTTCGGTTAATTTCTTAAACCTGCCTCAACTGCCATTAAATTAAAACAAAAAAAAAAAAAGCAGAAGCAAACATCATCAATTCAAATCCCTTGCCAATTTATTAAATGCATTTTATTACTGTTTATAAAAATTGCCTCTTTAATTTTTATTTTTACTATGGTTTCTCTCTTCATGAAGAATTTTCCATTTTCAAAATCAAATTTAAATTTATGTGTTTTATCATGATCAAAGAAAACTGAAGGAGACATTAAATCACCATTATTTTTACTTTTTACATGCTTATATAACAATTCATGCTCCCTCAATCTCTTCTCAATACTGCACATAGATTCACACATATATATATAATAGCATACAATCACAAAAAATTTGATATATGACATTACTTTTCTGCTTGAAATGTATGACATCCTTAGAATTATTGACTAATTTATTAATATTGTTTGGAACATAGAATGAAACATTAAACACATTCTTATATATATATATCCTTAAAAAATTTCACTTGTGGATTTGAAATAAATGGAATAGATATCCATTGTTTACTATTAATCTTCATTTCCTTTAAAACATTATAACTTTTTTTAAATTGAAATAAAGTATTGTTTATTTGTTCCATTTTATAACCAACATCAAGCAATTCTTTGGCAAATATTTCAATATTTTTCAGTTTATCACTTTGGTAACGACATAATTTTTCATTTCGAAACAAAAAAGATCTAAAACTTGCCATCTTATGCATCATTGGTACTTTTGATTTACAATTTATATATCCTCTTTTTTGTAAAAATAATGGTGATTTAATGTCTCCTTCAGTTTTCTTTGATCATGATAAAACATGTAAATATAAATTTAAATTTGATTTTGAAAATGTGAAAATTCTTCATGAAGAGAGAAACCATAGTAAAAGAAAAATTAAAAAGGCAATTTTTATAAACAGGAATAAACTGCATTTAATAAATCGACAAGCTGCTAACATTAAAATATGAGATTCGTGGGATTTGAATTGATGATGTTTGCTTCTGCTTTTTTTTTTTTTTTAAATTTAATGGCAGTTGAGGCAGGTTTAAGAAATTAACTGAAAGTACTTCTGCAGATTTAAGGATTGTTTGTAAACCGTTAATTTTAATTATAATTACAATTTTGTTTTTTAATTAATGATCATTTTATATATATATATATATCATATTCATAGCATATAGTGGTGTGATTAAATAGTTCTTTGATCTAAAGAACCATTTAATCACGCAATTATATGCCATGAATATGATATAGTAAATATATGAAGTATGCTAGGCAGGTATAAAGCTAAATATTAAAAAAAAAATCTTTTCTGTGTGTATTTTCATTTTACCACACATTACATTGGTTCAGAAAAAAGAAAAATAGTGACTTTTTAGACATTGATTCACAGCAGAGTTTATATATTTTTGGAAGTGTTTGTAAAAATAGTATTATTGCCATTATAGTTTGTTTTTGTATAGACATTTTCTTGTGAACTTCTCGATTTAATGGGGATGCATCTGAATTGTCAAATAATTCAGATACAATATTAGGATTGACATTCAGTAATTTGGCTTAACATGAGATATAATTGGCAATGAATTTGTATGAATTATGGGAATCTGATTGGATAAAACTAGAACTATGCTCCATGATTTAATGCAATGGTACAGTGCTAGGATCTGGTGTATAAGGTCCTAAGTTCAATTCCAATGTTGGCAACTTCTGGTTCTCAAGCTTCTATGAACTCTCAAGCAATAAAGTCATTTGATTTTTTTTGTTAATATCAATTGAACATCTTTAGATGAATTGTAGAATAATGAAATTTATGGAAATAATGTGACATAATAAGAACTCCCACCCCCTAGAATCTTTCATCTCCATGAATTTAAAAAAAGTTAATCTAGGCATTGGAAAAAATTTGTATAAATAGATGTCTACAATTTTTCTTACATTCATCCACATATCATGCAATGTAAAATGAATTCACTATAACCATGATATTAACAACTGAGTCATATCACAGATACAAAACTCAGAAGATAAGTGCAAACTATTACAATATGCATTTTAAACATATACACACACATATAAGTATGTATACATATGTCTAATGAATTTAAATTAGAACTTATAAATCAGTTTCAAATGTTCTATATAGAGCTTTCAAAATAAACTTGAACAAGTTTTGCAAAATATCCCAACCTCAGAGCAGTTTCTGCTACTGGCATCATCAGTGAGTGCTAGGATGTTCAATCATTAGATTAAAAATATCAGGACAAAAATACTAGCACCTCACTGATGACACCAGCAGCAGAAAACAGTCTGGGGATATTATATAAGCTATTAAGAGCTTATTTTGTGAGCTCTCTATATGTAACATTTGTAAACACAAATTTATTAAATTAGGTCATGTGATATCTTGATTTGATTTTTTGTAAATCAGTTTCAAGTATTAGTAGATTTTGAATATGATTTTAGATTTGAATGAAATTAATATGAAAATAACTGATATAACTTTTAAAAACTGAATAAAGATAGCTGGTAGAAAATGCAGCAATTGACCAATAAAATTTTTACTGAGACTAGAGAATTTATGAAGAAAAGAAAGAATATGAAAATGTACAAAAATGATGCATTTAAAAAGGTTGAATATCTCAAATTTTGTAAAATGGTGTGGAAAAGAGTTGAAAATGATATAAGAAAGTATAACTTGTGAACTAGCAAGGAAAGCAGCAGAAGGGAATGAAAGTCTCAAGAGTGTAAAACAACATTTTGGTATTGGAAGGAAATTTATATCTGCAATAAGAAAAAAAGATGGAATTATTACTAAAAAGAAAGATGACATCATGAAATGAATAGAAGACTTCTATCAAGAATTATATAGTAATAAAGAACAAGTATCTTCTATATCTATTATATCTTCCAAATTGCCCAGAATTTTAAATAAAGAAGTGAGACATGCAATTATATTTATGAAGAAAGGAAAGGCTCCAGGTAATGATAAAATTATAATTGATATATTAAAAAAAGCAGGTGAAGAAAGAGAATTTTTTTTTAGAAAAGTTATATATCAAATGTCTAAATGCTAAAGATGTACCAGGTGATTGGAAGAATGCAGTAGTAATATTAATATTTAAAAAAGCTGATAAAGAAGATATTAGAAATTATAGACCTATTAAACTTTTATTAGTTTTATACAAAATTTTTACCAAGATAATTACAACTCGTCTACAGAGAATGTTAGATTTCCACCAATTAAGAGAACAACCTGGATTTAAAAGTGGTTTTAGTACAGTAGATCATATCCAGGTATTGAAAGAAGCTTTAAAAAGGAGAAAATGAATATGTGTTGAGCATTATACTTTGGATTTCTAGATTATAAAAAGGCATTTGATTCTATAAACATCTTCAGTGATTAAAGCATTGGATCATCAAGGTATAGATCCAGGATATTGTCATATTTTAAAAAATATGTATATATAATGCAACAGCAACAATTATATTACATAATGATACTAGGAAAGTCAACATTGAGAAGGATGTAAGACAGGGTGATCTCATATCTCCAAAACGTTTTACAGCAGTGCTGCAAGGAGTATTTTGTGGATTAAAATGGGGAAGTTAAAGGAGTGAAAATGAAGATTATTTAAATCATTTAGATTTTGCAGTTGATGTAGTTGTTTTTGAAAATAATGCTTTAGAGCTATAGGAAATGTTGCAGGAGTTAATAGATAAAAGTGGGACTAAAAATAAATGTTAAAAAGACTAAAGTAATGTTTAATGGATTTTCTCAAAATATGAAAATAAAGATTGATTATGATGAGTTAGAAGAAGTTAACAGCTACTAATCCTTTGAGTCAAATTATTAATACAGATGGAAACATAATGGAGGAAATTAATCCATAGAATTAAACTTGGTTGGAGTGCTTTTGGTAGAAATAACTTGATACCAAAAGGAAATTTGTCTATGTGTTTGAAAAGGAGGTTTTTTAATAAATGTGTTTTACCAGCTTTTACTTATGGATTTGAGACTTGGACACTTAATAAAAAGAGCAATACCAAGATTTCCGACCAATATGGGAGAGATGCATGTTGGGAGTAACAAGAAGAGATTATAAATGCAATATATGTGTAAGAGGAGCAAACAGATGTTACTGACCTCGTTTGAAAAATTAAAAATCTAAAGTGGAATTGGGCTGGACATATTGCTAGAAGAGATGGTAATAGATGGATAATTGAAATCTTAAACTGGATTCCAAGAGATTGTAAAAGACCCAGGAAGAGACCACACATGGAGATGAATGGATGAAATAAGAAGGTTGCAGGGGTGATGTGTAGAAGAAGCAAAGATTGGAGAAGATAGATTGAACTTGGAGAGATCTTCATCCTGCAGTGGATTGATAATGGTTGATGATAGTGATGATAGCTATCTATCGAAAAGCGCGAAAATCATACGTGTTACAAAAATAAAAATCATAGGTTTTTCTATATATTAATTTCTATTTTTTTAAATATATATATATATTATCTTTTTTTCAGTTGCAGATAACTGAAATTGCAGATATGGAAATCTTTGAAAAATATTTATAAAAAATTTGGATAGTTACAGTTAAAACAGTAGCAAAATTAAAAAAAGGTAAATATAAAACGAAATATATACGTATAATTAAAAAAAACTGAGTAAGGCATGATCTTAGAGAAATAGTGAAGAATGTGTTTTAAAAAACTATAAATAGTGAAAAGGTTTTGGAAAAAATCGTAGAAACAAAAATTATGTGAATATTAAAAAAAGAAGAAATAAAAACTATGGACAGATGATTGATGACTTTTTTTTTTTAAATAAAAACTATTTTAAGTAAATTAGTTATATGTGGGGGTTGTTTTGCTTAATTTATAATATAATAAAGTAAGTTCAGAGACCTTCAAAAATAAGCAAGATATTAAAATTTGCTTCAGAAAAAGTTAAAAGGTACAACATTAGCAAGATAACAAATGTCAAACTGAAAGACATATGCATAAATGTGAATAATATTTTTTGTGTGTTATTTTGACTGCACCAATCATTTATGAAATAAAGACTGATTTCTAGCCACTTTTAGCTTCTTGGTGGAAAGGAAGTCATCATAAATATGATCAAAGGTATGTGAAATAAAAGTATGATCCTCAAAATGGACATTTCATGTTGAACTAGCATTCATCATTTAGCCCAGATCACAATCTCTTATATATCTTTATCATTATTCAGTATATCTAGATGGTCAATTACTACAGTTTAATTGATAAATTGTCAACTTTGATTCAAAACACTGATAAAAATATATTAGTAATGTTTAATTGGTCATTCATTAGACTAGAGATTATTCATAATGAATAGTATTTATGGAATGTAATTTTCACTACACCACTCTCATACAAAGGTAGGACTGGTTTTCTATTCACTCTTTAATATTTTACATGAGAGTGGTGTACTGAAAATTATATTACAGAAATATTGAGTTTATAAGTCCTAATAAATGACTAGTAACCATTATTAATATTTTTCTATCAAGTGGTTTATGTCAAAGTTAGTGAGGAGCAGTAAGTTTGACATTTACCAATTAAATGTAGTAATTGGCTATTTATATACTGAACATTGATAAAGAATAGAGAGATTGTGAACTGGGACAACTGAAGAGTGCTGCTTCAGAAATTTTCCACTCGAAACTTTAGGCATATATTTATGATTACACTTCACAGTATGTTAATAACAGATTAAAAACAGTCCTATCTTGCATAAGAGTGGGTGTAATGAATATTCATTAAATTGATATGCATGAATGCATTTGTGCATCATAGATTGTTTTATATAATCAATGTAAAACTCATCTTTATCTTTTTATTTTTCTACTTTTCCTTCTCTTTCAGAGTTAAAATAACTCCATACTCTTTTAGGAAAGATGATGATTAAAAACGTCAACAATTTTATAGACATTAAGCTATTTTTCTGCTGTAGCTGATCACTAAGCATGAAGATAGTATTTCAATTATCTTACATTTCAATAGTATAATTTTTTCAGATATAATGTTTTATTTATAATCACACATGGACATGTATTCTTCAGGTATAAATATCAAGGTGTTCATTTTGCTATTTGCATTATATTGAGATATTCTTCTAAATATTATATCATTAGTAAATATCAATATAGCATCAATAATTTTTTGATTAAAAATTTTATTTTTTTAGTTCTTTATTGCTGATGATCATTGGAAACGAGGCAGCCAAACTTGTTGGAGAAAATGAAAATTGAAGCTATTGAGAAGAATATGTAGTGTTAAATTTAAAGTAATAATTGGAATTATAGTATAACTTAATTATATTCATTTGTGCATTATTGTTAATAAAGAAATTGGCTGGATATTATGATAGCCTTCTTAAGTCCTAATCTTCCAAGTAGCATGCATCAATATGTAAAATCAGTAATCTCCATATTTAAATCAGGCTTCATCTCAGAAGAATTCATAGTTAAAGACAGGAAGTTATAAAATTAATAACATTAGCAGTATTTTTGGGGGTTAGTCATGTCAGGATTATGAGGATGCTAGTCTCTTGAAATAAAAAACCAGAAAATGCTATTGTGACCATGGAACATTTCAATTACTAAATTTACCTCCACAAAATAATTTCTCTTCACATAGAAAACATAATAAAATTATTTTAACATTGAAGAATATATAAAAATCAAAATAGAGATTTTCACAATTAATTATTTACTTATAAATGAATTTTTTTAAAATTCTCAGTGTTTTACATTGATTATTATAGAATGCATTGTAATTATAAGGTATGGCTACTTATGTTTTAAAGTCTAGTAAAGCATTATTCAAATAATACTGCAAATATATATTTGGATAGATATTTTTCATGTATGCAATATTTACAAACTCTCCAGTATAAATTAGCTCTATTCTCCTCTTTCAGAGATCTTCATACATCTTCTGTATTTATAGGAGATTTCAATTCTCATAGTAGTCCTTGGGTATAAGGGAATATCTTCTCCTCTTGAGTTTACTGCATGAGATGATGATGATGATGCGATAGATGATAATAATAATAATAATAATAATAATAACAAAACAACAACAATAAAAATAGTATTTGCATATTTAGAATACTAGGAACTCTTTTTTTCTGTTGCCAAATTATTTTCTCAGATTAGAACCATCTTTAATCATTCCTACTTTCTAATAGCTCCCACCTGCAAATGGTTATTGAAAAATCTTGATTAAAATCCCCTATTATCTATCACTAATATTTGCTTTATCTATCCCTCAAACAAATATAAATGCTGGAAAGTATACTCAGTTCCTATATCCACCTTCAATAAATGTTAAAGGAAATCAGTATTAAAACAAACAATTGTCAACTTTTAAAAATTCATAACTATTAAAAAAGGAAATTATTCATAAGCCTATACTTTCAGATTATATCTACTGTGAATCATAATACTAAATTTCTATTGGGAAATGTTTATATCAGACCAGTTTTGTTTTATTGTGAATTGGATACACTTACTCTGTTCTTTTGAAATTTTTTGAAATTTAATTATAAAATTAAATGTTATCATTATTATATTTCTTTCTAGTCAATAGCATGAATTTAATTCGCTGCATGTGCATGTATTTAGATAAATTCATATATACATATACATACAGTGGATCATCTTATAAAATGATTTTGTCAGAAGATTGATAGAACTATGAATTGTTTTAACTTAGGTAGCTATGTATTTGGAGTAATTCATAGGGTGGTTATTACATATGAGAGATTGTAATATTTGTGGCAATGTGTATAATGAAAATTGATGATCACTATATATGTATTACTGACATACATATTCTAGTCGATACAAATGTTGGTTTAGCATGAAGTCCTGCTAGCAACAGAACTATAACTTTATACTGGCAAATTGCTTGCTATATAAAATTGCTTAGTTCTACATTATGTTCCAATAATTTATATTTATCTACTATGGATTATGCAGATGAGTAAACAAGGAGATTAAAATTTTTTAGGTATTTGCTTCCTTTTTTTTAATTAATAAAAAATATTTTGTTGTTTTTACATTCTTAAAAATAAAAAATCACTTTATTTATTTTGATGTAAGGAACAAAAACTAGTTTTTAATTAAAATATAATTCTTAATTCTTTTTAATACAAATACATTTAAATTAATTTTTCCAATCTACAAATTAATATTTTTCTTTTCATTTTTAAAAAAAGAATTCAGTTTTATTTTTGTCAGAGTAAAGTAAATTAAATAATCTATTTATCAGATAGACTTTAATTTATAAAAAAGAAATAAATACTGTTCTTGTTCTTTAAATTTTGATCATTTTAGACTTTTACTCAATATTTATATAAATAATTTCACATGTAATGTACTACACTTTAAAAATTATTTTCCACTGTAATGTCGTATAGGATATTACTATTTCTTTTTCTCTCTTTGTATATATATAATCAAGATCCTAAATTCATATTTAAAAAATCGTATTGACAGTACTTGTCCACCATTGTAAAAGTGTGGATTATTCTATTTATTTAGATGAATTTGCAACTCCAAAATATCTGAGACTACCATCATAAATGATAATCAAATATTGATTTATAGATCACATTAATAAAAATCGAAATTATTTTTGATGAAAAAGTTTATAATGTAACGGAATATATGCCGTTACATTATTTTAAAATGAAAATAAAAAGATCGTAAATAAAATTTGATTTATTAAAAAGAAAAAAAAACTTAAAAAACTGAAAATTAAAAGTTGTTTAATATATATAGATCGCATGATGGACAACTTTAAAAACTTTTAAAAAATAAAAATATTTGAAAGTAATTTTTTTTTGTAAAAAGTAAAGATATAAAGATTGATATTTTAAAAATAGAAATAATGTTGATTTCTATAGTCTTAGAAAATGGAAATGATTGTCTTATTAATTAAATGATTGTTCAAAAGCAAACTACCTCGTGAGGCATGTAAAATAAATTAAATGGTCAGATAAGAGAATACAAAGGAATTAAATGACCAATCCAAACACGAAAATGACAGCACGGACCATAACTGAAACACGAATGGATTAGTGACGTCTTGCTCGTTGAATCTCAAGATCTAATGATAAGAGACTAATAAAAATATAAAAGCCAAATTATTATTATAATTGTTATCTTAGAGCTGACTATGAATAGATCGTTATAACTAGCTATATTGCAGATTTTCACGATGTGGAAGTCTGCAATAAATTTAATTTTCCGGACAACCAGCTGAGGCCTCTGGATGACAGCTCCTGACCAAATGCATGGCAAGTCGCAGTTTCATTTCAAAGGACAAAATCTACGAAAGTGATCACGAAGATGGACTTCTCAATCTATTAAATCCGTAAAGTATAAACTATTGTGTCTATCTAATAAGAACTTTCCTAAAATTGCAAGTAATTAATAACTGAAAATAACTCTTATCTGACTTAAAGAATGCAAATTCAATTATTGCTATTTTTTTTATGTAGATGTTTAAGCAATCATTTCCAGTTCATTTTTTTTGTGTGTGTATTATGTTCTAACTAAAATGTATTAAATTTAAGTTGTTTATAGACGCTTGCATGGATTCGTTTGCGGTTAATTATATTTTGGTTTTCATATTTTATCAAAATATATAGACATTCGATAAATAATGATACCTTACGGTGAGTATCTAAAATGTATTTATTCGGATGTCTTTTAAGTTATTGGTGACAACGCAAGTATCTTATGGTGAATACTATTGGGTTACTTATAAGTTTCCCTCTGCGATTGTCGGCATCAATAATTTTGTATTTTGATCATTTATGTTTATTTTGAAATGTTTTTGACCATGGAATCTATGTAAGCGATCTATACCCAACATTTTAAAGCAAATCTGTGCGATCTATTTAAAATAGTAATTTAAATTAAAAAAAAAAAAAAAAATATTAATGTTAAAATCTAAAAATAAATTTAATCTTCAATTTTAAATGTGCGTTAATAAAAATCTATTTGTGTGTTAATTACTGGCAGTGGCTTCTTTTATTTTATTGTTCTAAATATTTAATATATACTTTGAGAATAGAAGTCTATTGAAACTTATAAATGTTTTAAAATCTCTGCTATTCCACTGAGCTAGTGACATGGGCTAACGACCGGAATCAAAATTTAAAAAAAAAAAAAAAATTTTTTTTTTTTTTGACTTACGTATCTGCCTACTTTATAAATTTTTCTAGGTTCAAATGCCTAGATGGCGCCCTGTAGTGCAGTTTACGTAAGTCTCCTTCCCCGATCGTTAAAATATATATATACACACAAACACCTATGTTTTGACTGTCCTGCAGTCTTCTTCTGGCTGTGAAGAAGACTGCAAGACAGTTGAAATATATGTACAAATAAAGATTTTTGCTGAAAAGTGAAGTGTTTGGATAAATTAAATTTAATTCTTTTAAGTTGTTTCAGTCAAATTATTTAGTATTAGATAGATTAAATATTATATATTTTTTTTATTTGCAATGCTCAGTATTATTGTGATCCTGTAGCTTGTTTGAACTAGTGGTGGATGGTATATATATATATATATATATATATATATACACACATATATATATATATATATATGGGATGTGTATGTAAATCTATGTGATTCTCTGTAGAATTAATTAGATTTTGCTAAAGTAATGAAGTTCCGTGTTTAAAATCTACCCCAGTTTATTTTGCAGATTTTAAAATATAGTTTATTGATTGCCAGTACACTGATGATATCGCAAAGTTCAGAACATTGATGATTATCAACAATGCTATAATGATTTCATCATTTTTTGATATATGTTAAACTTTATAGTTATTTTTAGTATGACTGCAGTTGCAATATTGATGATTGCTTTTATAATGCTATCCCCCAAGTTTGGCATTGGCTACAAGATGATTAACCTAAAATTTTATGGTGTTCCCCTTTTAAATCCATTCACATGAATATTGACATGATTCCTGGTGATGATATGTTTATTACTTATCATTACTTATATTTTTATATATTGTTTTCTGAATGTAGAATGCAATACTATTGATAAATCTGACAGATGGATATCATTTCTCTTTTTACAGTAACAATTTGCATATCTCTTCATTTATTATGAACAAACATGTTCTTTTTTATTACATTTTGATCTTATGGAGACCTTCATCCTGCAGTGGATCAATGATGGTTGAAAATGATGATGATATTGTCTTCTGATGCTGATTCTTTGCTTATTTGATTTATTGGTGTTTATTTGCATCACTGCTGATGTTCTAAGTAATTATTGTATCACCTCCCCACTATACTTCATTCTGCAATGTTACCGTATATATTAATAAACTTTTTTAAAGGTATTATTGGGAATATAAACTATATTCAGTAATAATTGAAACACACAGGCTTATTATATACCTGTGTCTATATATGTAATATATAGGGTATATGAGCACAGACTTTCACATGACCCACCACTCTCCACACTATCTTATAACACTGATACACTCAAATACGTGTATGTTGAAAAGATAAATAATCACCAATATACGTATGTCATGCTAAACCAGCAATCATCAGTTGGTCCAGATTACCATCTCTACACATATATGCTATAAGTGCTCAGATTTATATTAAGGATAGCCAAACCTCATACTTTAATGGACAGGCTTCAATCTACTCCACACTCCAACTCTTCAACCATACATCCAATTGAAAATCTGATGATGAAATGCTCAAAGGTCACTCTAAGGCCGAGATTATTGTCACACCCATGTTGACCTAAAGTCAATCTGACCCCACATGTACAGGACATAATCCATTTAATACATATACAAGGGATGGGCAGACATCGCTACTTATGTAATAACTGAATCACACAGGCTTATTATATACCTGTGTATATTCAGTAATGTGTTTTGATTGCATCAGTACAAATCTTTTTCAACTGAATATGTGTGAAATAAAATGTCACACGATACTCCAAGATGATGAAGTTTGACGTTTCTTCCCTGTTGATTCAATAGTTTAATAATTCTACTGATAAATATTACCTATTTCATTTTATATTGTCATTTTGCTCTTCAATTAAAATTTCAACATTATTAAAATAAAAATGAAAGGATGATTCTACTCTAATTTGTATTCAAGAAAAAAATATTTGGATAATAATAATGTGATTGATTTAGATCTATTTTATAAAAGAAGATTGTTATTAAACTGTTTGTGTGCCTAATATGAAGCTTATTAATAATCTTTGTCATTATTATATATACATAGTACAAATTAATATTTATATACTAAAGCTCATCTGAGAGAATTTTTTTTTTTTGATAAAAAAAAAATAGCAATTTGGACATGTATACCAAAGCAAAAATAAAAGATAAAAGTATGTCTTTATCACATGATCTTGGAGATTAAAAAAAAAATCAACCCCAAACATTTGCACAGACTTATTAACAAATATTTAAACTAACAATATGTTATGTGTTCACTTAAATTTCATGAAATATCAACTTAAAACTCCTAAAAATGCAATTCTAAGATTTTTATAACATAAAAGAATAAAGATCAAAAGTAAAATTGCAGCTCTCTCTTTTAGGTTCTATGAATAAAATAATAACATCAGAGTGCTAAGAATGGTTAGACACCCATACTGTGACCAATAATTCATTGCTTAATTAGGTTGAGTTATGGCTCAGTTATTTGAAAGGAAAAATTTAAATTTGCTTGAAATCTGAGAATGTTTCCAAATTTTACGCAGATTCAAACACCATGTCATGACATGACAAGTAGATACATTAGTCACTAGCCAAAAATCTTAAATATATATATATTACATAAATTCACAAATTTGTTTATGAATATTACATGTGTCAATGCATTTTTATATACGTTATTCATGATAAAAATGCCTAATTTTTTGTATATAATTATATACGAATGAATCTATGTAAATTGACGCGGATTAGGCCAAAAACGAGTGAGAGAACGAGTGATAGTATTCCAAGATATCAAAAACGGATATTTATCTTGCAGTAGTTATAATTGCTCATATCTAGCCTCCTCCACTAGTAAAAAAAATTAGTAAAAGTTAGTTTTTAATATATATTAAATTAAAAATATATATATAGATGTGTGTGTGCTACATTAACAGTCAGATATTTTGAAATAAAAACTTATACAAAAAAAAAAAAAAAAAAACACTTCAAGATGAATAAAGAAAATAAACAAACAAAGGAAAAACATCAACTCAATATAGTTTTGAAATATACAACTAAAAAGACTCAAGTCAGTACAATACTTCCTAAAAAAAGAGAGAACGATGTATTAAAAAATTCTGAAAATTAATATTGCTTCAATGTTGTGTGAAAATAAATATATATATATATAAAGAAAAATGTTTATATTAAAAAAGAAGAAAATAAAATTATCACTTTATAACTAAAACAGTACAATATGTTTTATTTTAAAATATTCATATTTTCATTATTTTTCAGAATTTATTTAAAACAAAAAACTGTAATAAATACATATTCATTTATTAGTTTATATCCACAATTTTTCTTCTCTCTATAATTATCATTATTATTTTGCTTATCTTTTTGTTAATCGTGATTGAAATTAATAAGACTATGATTATTTAACTCAATTGAGATTATAGTAATCAAAATAAGAGAGAAATTTCTCATCTTTTTAACCAAATCATTCCCCTCCCATCCACACACACGCTTTTCTTTTTTTACTTTTTTTTTTTTTTTTGCCTCTCTCCTTTATGGAAAAAAAAATTGAAAAAGTGATATTTGAGTGAATAAGATGTTACTTTGGAAAAAAATAGAAAAAGTCAATTTGGGTAGCAGCATGCATAGTGACTTGTGAGCCAAGGATTGTTAGGTGTGAACACAATTTTTTTATGTATTAGACGCTGTTCACTGTTAATTGGTGGCCCATTTAATAGTACAGTAATAGATTTTCATTATTATTGGACATGTTAATAAATGTTTTTTTTCCTAAGTTGAACTAAATAGTTTTTGGGATTTAGAGTTTGCATTCCATGAACTGGAGACATATTTTTATCAAGTTTTTCGTATATGAAATGAAAGTTAGATTGGTAATCACTATGTAAAAAAAAAAATTGATTTTCAATGTTATTTGTTATAACCATTGGTGACAAAGTTTTTTTCTTTTCCTGAATTCTGTGAAAAAATAGTGGATATTATTGGTATAATATCTGGATTTTTTCACTACTTAACTTTTCTATTGCAGAATAAAAAGTTGAATATTGTTTTTGGCAACAAGTACAAGGTATACTTTTCTTATTTACCTGAGAGAATATAATATCTGGTAAAATGAAAATACATTCAGAAAAGGTAGTTTGTTTGATATTTAACTTTATTAATGCCTAGTTTGCTTTCAATATATATATATAATTGAAATAATAAATTTAACGGTTAATTTCTTAAACCTGCCTCAACTGCCATTAAATTAAAACAAAAACAAAAAAAACAAAAGCGGAAGCAAACATCATCAATTCAAATCCCACGAATCTCATATTTTAATGTTAGCAGCTTGCCAATTTATTAAATGCATTTTATTACTGTTTATAAAAATTGCCTCTTTAATTTTTATTTTACTATGGTTTCTCTCTTCATGAAGAATTTTCCATTTTCAAAATCAAATTTAAATTTATGTGTTTTATCATGATCAAAGAAAACTGAAGGAGACATTAAATCACCATTATTTTTACTTTTTACATGCTTATATAACAATTCATGCTCCCTCAATCTCTTCTCAATACTGCACATAGATTCACATATATATAATAGCATACAATCACAAAAAAATTGATATATGACATTACTTTTCTGCTTGAAATGTATGACATCCTTAGAATTATTGACTAATTTATTAATATTGTTTGGAACATAGAATGAAACATTAAACACATTCTTATATATATATATATATATATATATTGTGCCCTTGTCTGTAGGTCATAGGTAGGATAGAAAGGTCAATTATGAAAAAAATTTTAAATTTTAAGTAATATTTAGGTGATATAAAAGTAATAATAGTTTTGTAATACAATTTTAAGCTAAAATACCTAATAGATCATAGTGTAATAAAGTATTTTAAAAAGTAAACAGTTAAATAAAGTTTTAATATCATTGCTTATGGTTGTGAAAGCTGGCCATACAAAATAACACAGCTATAGATAGTTAAAATTATTGTAATGATTTTAAAATAATAGTTTCAGAATTAATAGATTAAATAAATGAAATATAATTTTATAGTTAGTCAAAATTAATAGGATATATTTTTTATTAATAAACTTTAGGATGGTGAGAGTTATATTTGGTTCTATAAGTTTCAATTTATTTTTCAAAATTTTAGAAAGTACATTAGTTTTGGTAATTTAAACCGAGACATAAATAAAAGATTATTTTGTAAAGTGAATAGACACGTGATCGTATATTATATGCCTTCACGCACACACACACTTGGTAGATAATAATAAAGTTTGTGAATTTAAAACTAGATATAATTGCCATCCATCATTAAAATTAAAAGTTAAAAATGTTATATATTGTCTTAATAATTATTTTAAAGATCAAAAAATAATTTTATCAAACTATGATTAAATTTAATAATATTAAGTTAAAGTAATATTCCAGACATTACGTCATAAATATTTATTTAAAAAGTACAGTTTATTATCCCAAAATAGAATGACTAATATTGTTCGCGCTAAAAACAAATATTGACCAATCAACGGATTTAAATTGGCAAGAAAAAAATCTAAGATAGACAGAAGCGGGAGACGTAATGTGAAAGTTGAAGAGGACGGTAACCTTTTTGAATTGCTTGTAACATCAAAGCTGAAAAAAGTAGTTTAAA
The DNA here is from genome assembly GCA_028023455.1 of Epiperipatus broadwayi. Taxonomy (NCBI): domain Eukaryota; kingdom Metazoa; phylum Onychophora; class Udeonychophora; order Euonychophora; family Peripatidae; genus Epiperipatus; species Epiperipatus broadwayi. Next base: position 88,103 of record JAQFVV010013219.1, read on the forward strand.
TTTATAAATTAATAATTATTCTAAAGTTAGTCTTTAACAGATAATATAATTTGTATCCAGAAAGATGAATTGCTAATTTTTACGTGATCTTACCGGTGGATTTATTCAAATTTGACCATTCATACTACAGTAAAGATGGAAATACCAAAAATAATAATTGAAATAATTATTAAAAGAAAAATGAATGAAAATTGTATAAGTTTTATTTTATTCGTGCTCAACCAGAAACTAAGTCCTATAACTCTAAAAAATACAAAGAAGACGCTGTGTGAAAATATAAGAAAGAAAATATTTACTATTGAGAAAATCTTATGACGAACATTTTGTTTTATAAATGCTTAAAACTAAGTCATATTTCTCTATGAGAAAAATCATATTATGTGTTCAAATAAATATAAAGAAAATGAGGAAGAAAAATATGTTATATTAAAGGAAAACATTATTTAAAATATATAATTTCCAAAAGTAAAAAGCAGAAGAAAAGCCATAGTCCTGTATAAAGTGCTATATGAATTTACTAAAAGGAAACTAGATTTTATCTTATCATAGAAAAGAGGAAAGATATTAAAATGGAAGAAATATTGTTTAAACAGATATAAAAATTAATCACTAAAAGGAGAAAATGGATCCATGGAAATGAAGAAAAAATTTATTGAATTTTTAAAATAACGTACAAGATGCATCGAGGGAAAACCAAGCGCGCGGGGGAAAAAGCTAGCAGACTATGTAATGGAGATCTCAAGAATAAGTAGGAAAATATGAAGAAAACTAAGGATCATCGTCTAAGAAGAATTAATAAACATAATTAAAATTTTAAAATAGAACATTAAGGGACTGCAGAAAATAAAGTATATTTTTTTTATTTAGCTTTGCAAGGAACGATTTTCCAAGCGAGTGCAACAAAGATGTATCGTAAATATAATTTTAATATTTTTTTTTTATTGTATTTAAAGTATAAAATTTGAATTAGCTTAGGGAAACATATAAACATAAATTTTATAATAGTTATATTTAAAAATATGAGTTAATGGAATGAGAGAAATATTAATAAAATAAAAATGTGTGTATGGAAAATTGTAAATACCTACCAGAAGTCCTGGAATGGAGAAGTTTACAAATACGATCCAGAGGATAGAGATCGTTGGTAATTTTAATATTATTGGTAATATGTAATGTAATTTTTTTTTAGGTCATCTATTAATGAATGAGGTATGAACGATGTTAAAAGTTATAAGTACACATTTATCCAACATCAAACATATATTTGAGAGAGTAGTAAAACTTTAAAATGTGCATGCAATAAATAATCTAAAATAATTAATAATAAGTAACATATTAATTATGTGATTCTTTTGAATTTTATATTGAAAATATCTAAATAGTTTAGAACAATAAAGATAGAAATGTACGAGAAGTATAGTAAAGAATTTTCTTAAGAATAGCTGTATAGTTATATTAAAAATGAATTTTATTATTATTAGCAAAGTAGACAGAGAATTTGTCGATGTAATGTAGAGATGAATCTGAAGAAATCAATCAGATAGTGACTTGGGAGTACTGATGTCAAAGGAAACCAAGAGGATGTTTTATTGAACTATCAGGAATGAAATATGGGGATCATAATAATTTGTGTGACTACAGTATAGATAACCTAGCCCTATAACTGAGCACACATATATTCTGGACAGTGTCTTTACATATCTTTGAAACTTTCTGATGTGATGAAGCTGAAGAAATAGCTTTAGCATCCATTCAATATTAGAGGCAGATAGACAGATAAAAGTCACTCCTCTATGGCGTCCTTAAATTCACTGTGCCATGATTGTTGAAGTTTTATAAAGGATAATATCTTGTTTATTTTGATCCAATGCATCTATATCTTCGCTATCTTGATTTCATGAAAATACATCGTCAGGGAGATAATTTTATAGAAATGATACATAAGATAGAAAGGAAGCTAGATAGTAGTTAGGTAAGAATAGTTGTTTACTAGAGTAAAGTAGAATTGTATAAGTCCAAAGTGAAAGTATAAGTATTATAAAAGATGGAGAATCATATGATGTAATTTAAAAAAAGAAAAAAAGAACTTAAAACCTTAGAATTAAGTTTTAAAGCAATAATAAGGTTTTGTAATATTGCACGTGATATTTTAATAAAAGAGATTGTACGTTTTGTGTGGTGAAATGATTTAAAGGTATAATAAAAAAATGTGTATTTGTATATGGTGTGTGGATGACGATAATTGCTATATAAAGCTTGGGATAGGATCAATAATTTGACTAATAATTATTATATGATCGATGATAAAACTGAACATCAAACTGTCATAAGGATTAAATTCTGTAGGATTCCATACTAACAAGAATATAATTAGAATTTTGTAAATTTTGTATAATTTTACATAAAAGTAAAGATTTTATAGAAATATAAACCTGCAATTATAAGGATATAAATGTTAATAGAAAATTTTAATAGATAGAAGTTTGTGTATTAAACTAAGCTCAAAACATGTATCTGAAGATAATAATATTGTGAAATATATTTTTTTTTTTGTAATTATTAATGGTAAAAGGGTAAATAAATTTAGATAATAATAATGTTACTACATCAACGGGTAGAAATAAAAGAGTTTGTAATAAGTAAATAGGGATATCCGCTGTAAATAATGTACAAATTGTTACTTGTTATAATGTTAATAAATTGTTATAAAATTTTATTAGTAAGCTTTGTGTCTTGGTTGTTGTTTTTCCTACACATGAAATGCATGAAATCACAACGCACGTTTATAATTAAACATATTTAAGATTTTGCACAAAATAAATAAACATTAGAAATTTTAATAATTTATTTTATTTTATTTACATGATGAAATGAAAGAAGTATAATTAGAACAGATATTGGTCATAACTTGATTGCCACAATACTTAAGTAAAATATATGCGAACGTTACCACATAACTTTTGATTATCGGATTGATAAATATTACCACGAAAATATTTAATACATCTAGAAAGAAAAGAGGATTATATTACTCTATTATTGTCATTGGTATTATTAATTAGTTATTTATTACGTAGTGAACTATGACATAAAATTCCCTTATCATAGTTGACTATGGCAATATAAAATCAGTTTTAATTACAATTTATAAACCTGAGATTTAATTTAATTATTTATTTACTTATTGATTTATCTATTTGATTTGATATGATTAGATTAATTTAACTCTATTTTATTTAATTAATTTATTTTATGTGAGCTAGATTTTGTTTTAAAAATATTAAGATATGATAAAAGTTTTAAAAGTCGTAAGAATGCTATTAGTCAATTATTTATGATAGTGTTCGTATGCCATTGGGATAGTATCTCAATGAAATCTCATCTTGTTCCTTTGTCGTTGCTCCAGGTCTCATGGGAATAATAAAAGATATTTGTGTTGATTTATTTCATAGACACGATTAGATTTTAATAAATTCTGAGCTAGTAATTGTTTTATTTAAATTATAATGATATGTTTGATAGACTGAGCTAAAGAACCCGGAATTATTATTAATGTTAATTATTATTGACCGGAAATAAATAAGTAACGAAAATCCGGAATAATTAGTATAATCTTGGCATGTTGTTGTTATTGTTATATATTATTATGGAGCGAGGGGTGAAAGGATACGGGAGGAGGTTAGAATATATATATATATATATCCTTAAAAAATTTCACTTGTGGATTTGAAATAAATGAAATAGATATCCATTGTTTACTATTAATCTTCATTTCCTTTAAATCATTATAACTTTTTTAAAATTGAAATAAAGTATTGTTTATTTGTTCCATTTTATAACCAACATCAAGCAATTCTTTGGCAAATATTTCAATATTTTTCAGTTTATCACTTTGGTAACGACATAATTTTTCATTTCGAAACAAAAAAGATCTAAAACTTGCCATCTTATGCATCATTGGTACTTTTGATTTACAATTTATATATCCTCTTTTTTGTAAAAATAATGGTGATTTAATGTCTCCTTCAGTTTTCTTTGATCATGATAAAACATGTAAATATAAATTTAAATTTGATTTTGAAAATGTGAAAATTCTTCATGAAGAGAGAAACCATAGTAAAAGAAAAATTAAAGAGGCAATTTTTATAAACAGGAATAAACTGCATTTAATAAATCGACAAGCTGCTAACATTAAAATATGAGATTCGTGGGATTTGAATTGATGAAGTTTGCTTCTGCTTTTTTTTTTTTAAAATTTAATGGCAGTTGAGGCAGGTTTAAGAAATTAACTGAAAGTACTTCTGCAGATTTAAGGATTGTTTGTAAACCATTAATTTTAATTATAATTACAATTTTGTTTTTTAATTAATGATCATTTTATATATATATATCATATTCATAGCATATAGTGGTGTGATTAAATAGTTCTTTGATCTAAAGAACCATTTAATCACGCAATTATATGCCATGAATATGATATAGTAAATATATGAAGTATGCTAGGCAGGTATAAAGCTAAATATTAAAAAAAAAATCTTTTCTGTGTGTATTTTCATTTTACCACACATTACATTGGTTCAGAAAAAAGAAAAATAGTGACTTTTTAGACATTGATTCACAGCAGAGTTTATATATTTTTGGAAGTGTTTGTAAAAAATAGTATTATTGCCATTATAGTTTGTTTTTGTATAGACATTTTCTTGTGAACTTCTCAAGATTTAATGGGGATGCATCTGAATTGTCAAATAATTCAGATACAATATTAGGATTGACATTCAGTAATTTGGCTTAACATGAGATATAATTGGCAATGAATTTGTATGAATTATGGGAATCTGATTGGATAAAACTAGAACTATGCTCCATGATTTAATGCAATGGTACAGTGCTAGGATCTGGTGTATAAGGTCCTAAGTTCAATTCCAATGTTGGCAACTTCTGGTTCTCAAGCTTCTTATGAACTCTCAAGCAATAAAGTCATTTGATTTTTTTGTTAATATCAATTGAACATCTTTAGATGAATTGTAGAATAATGAAATTTATGGAAATAATGTGACATAATAAGAACTCCCACCCCCTAGAATCTTTCATCTCCATGAATTTAAAAAAAGTTAATCTAGACATTGGAAAATTTGTATAAATAGATGTCTACAATTTTTTTTACATTCATCCACATATACATGCAATGTAAAATGAATTCACTGTACCCATGATATTAACAACTGAGTCATATCACAGATACAAAACTCAGAAGATAAGTGCAAACTATTACAATATGCATTTTAAACATATACACACATATAAGTATGTATACATATGTCTAATGAATTTAAATTAGAACTTATAAATCAGTTTCAAATGTTCTATATAGAGCTTGCAAAATAAACTCGCAACAAGTTTTGCAAAATATCCCCAACCTCAGAGCAGTTTCTGCTACTGGCATCATCAGTGAGTGCTAGGATGTTCAATCATTAGATTAAAAATATCAGGACAAAAAATACTAGCATCTCACTGATGACACCAGCAGCAGAAAACAGTCTGGGGATATTATATAAAGCTATTAAGAGCTTATTTTGTGAGCTCTCTCTATATAACATTTGTAAACACAAATTTATTAAATTAGGTCATGTGATATCTGACTTGATTTTTTTGTAAATCAGTTTCTGGTATTAGTAGATTTTGAACATGATTCAGATTTGAATGAAATTAATATGAAAATAACTGATACACTTTTAAAAACTGCAACAAAGATAGCTGGTAGAAAAATGCAGCAATTGACCAATAAAATTTCTACTGAGACTAGAGAATTTATGAAGAAAAGAAAGAATATGAAGATGTACAAAAATGATGCATTTAAAAGGATTGAATATCTCAAATTTTGTAAAATGATGTGGAAAAGAGTTGAAAATGATATAAGAAAGTATAACTGTGAACTAGCAAGGAAAGCAGCAGAAGGGAATGAAAGCCTCAAGAGTGTAAAACAACATTTTGGTATTGGAAGGAAATTTATATCTGCAATAAGAAAAAATATGGAATTATTACTAAAAAGAAAGATGACATCATAAAATGAATAGAAGACTTCTATCAAGAATTATATAGTAATAAAGAACAAGTATCTTCTATATCTATTATATCTTCCAAATTGCCCAGAATTTTAAATAAAGAAGTGAGACATGCAATTAAATTTATGAAGAAAGGAAAGGCTCCAGGTAATGATGGAATTATAATTGATATATTAAAAGAAGCAGGTGAAGAAATAGAATTTTTTTTTAGCAAAGTTATATACCAAATGTCTAAATGATAAAGATGTACCAGATGATTGGAAGAATGCAGTATTAATATTAATATTTAAAAAAGGTGATAAAGAAGATATTAGAAATTACAGACCTATCAGCCTTTTATTAGTTTTATACAAAATTTTTACCAAGATAATTACAACTCATCTACAGAGAATGTTAGATTTCCACCAATTAAGAGAACAACCTGGATTTAAAAGTGGTTTTAGTACAGTAGATCATATCCAGGTATTGAAAGAAGCTTTAAAAAGGAGAAAATGAATATGTGTTGAGCATTATGCTTTGGATTTCTAGATTATAAAAAGGCATTTGATTCTATAAACATTTCTTCAGTGATTAAAGCATTGGATCATCAAGGTATAGATCCAGGATATTGTCATATTTTAAAAAATATTTATAAAAATGCAACAGCAACAATTAGATTACATAATGATACTAGGAAAGTCAACATTGAGAAGGGTGTAAGACAGGGTGACTCCATATCTCCAAAACTTTTTACAGCAGTGCTGCAAGAAGTATTTTGTGGATTAAAATGGGAAGCTAAAGGAGTGAAAGTAAATGGAGATTATTTAAGTCATTTAGATTTTGCAGATGATGTAGTTGTTTTTGAAAATAATGCTTTAGAGCTGTAGGAAATGTTGCAGGAGTTAAGTAGATGAAAGTAGGACTAAAGATAAATGTTAAAAAGACTAAAGTAATGTTCAATGGATTTTCTCAAAATATGAAAATAAAGATTGATTATGATGAGTTAGAAGAAGTTAACAGCTACAAATACCTTGATCAGATTATTAATACAGATGGAAACATAATGGATGAAATTAATCATAGAATTAAACTTGGTTGGAGTGCTTTTGGTAGAAATAACTTGATACTAAAAGGAAATATGCCTATGTGTTTGAAAAGGAAGATTTTTAATAAATGTGTTTTACCAGCTTTTACTTATGGATCTGAGACTTGGACACTTAATAGAAGAGCAATGTAGAGACTTCAGAGCACGTCAAAGAAGTCTTCCGATCTGCATGTTGGGAGTAACAAGAAGAGATTATAAATGCAATATATGTGTAAGAGAACAAACAGATGTTACTGACCTCGTTGAAAAAATTAAAAATCTAAAGTGGAATTGGGCTGGACATATTGCTAGAAGAGATGGTAATAGATGGATAATTGAAATCTTAAACTGGATTCCAAGAGATTGTAAAAGACCCAGAAAGAGACCACACATGAGATGAATGGATGAAATAAGAAGGTGTGCAGGGGTGTTGTGTAGAAGAGAAGCTAAAGATTGGAGAAGATAGATTGAACTTGGAGAGATCTTTATCCTGCAGTGGATTGATAATGGTTGATGATAGTGATAATAACATATATCGAAAACGCGAAAATCATACGTTTACACAAAATAAAAATATAGGTTTTTTTTCTATATATTAATTTCTATTTTTTTAAATATATATATTGTGCCATTACAATTTAATCACTAGATAAATTTATAGTAATGTGCATGTAGAAAAGGTAAACCAAAAATCATCATCACAATTTTATATAACCATAAAAGAAGCTGTAGGGCATCCAAGTTCAAACCCTACAAGGTCCAGTTCTAAAAGCTTTAAACAGAAAGAGAGTGGGACAACAATTATATGCTTTATTTGTTTGTGTGTTGATAGAAAGGTAATACACACATTTAAACTATTTAATATTTAAATTTTCTGTTAAAAAGCAAAGTTATAATGCATACATATAGGCAATGTATGTGTAAATTATTTAATTGTTTTATATTTCAAATATTAAACATTTTAACTTTCTTTAAAACTAACCTATGCTTGATCAATTCTAATATTTTATTCTATACTTCTATTTTGCTTTTCTTTAATTATAAGTGGGATTTAAAAGTTACAGATTTAATTAAATAATTGGGTTATAATTACTAAGCTAGCAATCATATTATTTAAGGTTAGTTTATGAATGATTTGAAAGAATGAAGGATGTGTGTACATTACATACAAAAATTTACATTTCCTAAATATTGAAAGAAAAGGAAGTATTAAATCTGTCAAATTATTTTTTTTTGTACAATTTTTTGTTAAAAGAGGAAATCTGTTTAATCAGATATCGATCTTTGTAGCAATTTTTTTTTTGTAAATAATTGTTTTTCACTTTGGAAGCTTATAATGGGTCAGAGCTCTAATTTTGAAATTGTCTTATCTCAAGATCTAAAGAAGGAAGCTCAAAGATTTGAAATGTTACCTGGATGTTAAAAAGAAAAAAAAGAAAAGAAAGGAAATAAGGATTGAGTCTATTTTTTTTTTTAAACAAAAGTGTCTGGAAAAAGGATTAAACTTTTCAGTTGAAAAATAATTTAGTTGAAAATAAATTAGAGATCTAATTAAAACAAATTTGTCCAAAAATAGCAAGTGATGCTATCTCTGATTGGTTAAGTTAGCTAAAAATTGGATATAAAAAGCTGTCTTGAATTATTATTATGATTATTGTTTATGATTCAGATTATTAAACTATCCAATTGAATGCTGAAAATATAAGAAATGTCTGGCTAGAAAAATTATATGTATGTCCCATCGGTTCCGGACCATCTGGGGAAGCTGCACATCACATAGGAAAGAAAAGATGTGTCTAAAATAATATTCTACACCTTTCAACTGACCAGAGAAATAAGATGTTTTTAATAGAAGGAAGAAAGCATTCACCTGCATTCAAAGAAGATGAATTAATCTACTGATAAATATTAATCATCAAGTCCAATTAATTGTTACAACAACTGATTTTAAACTCAAGAAAATTTACAAATGGGAAAACAACTGCTGTATTTCATCCACATGCTTGACAGGAAGAGAAGAAAATTTAATATAATGATTTCCAAATTGTCCACTAAAGCAAATAACCTCAATAGAGTCATCATCATCAAATAGTTATACACCTCAAGAAAGAGATTGTTCCCACATAAAACGGAAATGGTAGCTGCAGAACTATAGACAATATACAAGACAAGTTTGAACCCTTGGAAATTCGCCACAAACAAAAGATCGGTAATATGACTTTTTATATCTATTTTCTTTAATATCAGTCTTAATAAACATTTTAGCAATAAAGTGGTATATTTTATTTAAAGAACTTTTAAAGACTATTCAGATCGATTAAAAACAAGAATGTCTTACTAATAATAACTTTGAGCTTCATAAATGATCTTGAATGTATGAAAATTATTTGTTTATTAATTTTACAATATTAATGTGTAAAACAATTTTTTTTTATGGTGTTATGATTTTAGTTTTAACTAATATATTATTATTATTTTGGTTTTAAATAATATTTTGTTATTATGGGATAAAACATGCACATACATAATAATATTTTTATATGTGTATAATTGCGACTGAATGTGAAATAATAGGTGGTGTTAAAATATTAAATTATTTTGTCTTGAGAAAGTATAGATTTCAGCGCTTGGAAGGGAGGGGGGAGATAATGATTTAAAACTCTTTTCTAAAACTTGCTCTTTCAATTCTACTAACATTTTTTTTTTACATTCTATTTACATGTTGGATTTTTAAAGTATGTGTGCTAATGAGCAGATAATATTTTCTTAAAATACTTTTCTCATGGAGTGAAAATCATGGTCAATGTGACGTCCAACTTAATACAAAATACATTTGAAGGGAAAGGGGGAAGAACTTAAAATTAATCTGAGGATTGTTATATAATCAATTATTATTATTATTATTCATGTCAATTTTCATATTTATCTAGAAATTTTTATGTATATGTTAGAAATGTAGTAATAAATATTAGTTTGTTTTATTAAACGAGGCGTATATATTTCATTAAGTGTAGTCTTTGTTAAGTGTGATTATTCATCATCATCAATGGTTGAATATTAGTTATTTAAGATATAAGTAAATATGCTAAAATTAAGCAATAATTATGAATTTCTTTATAAAAATTAGTTTTATGTTTAGGCTTAGTCCTAGAGCTGTAGTTGAAACCCTTGTCATTATCGTTATTATTATCATCATCATCATCGTCATCAACGTTTTAATTAATGAGCTGTTTAACTGTTTAAAGGCCATAAATAAATATTGATTTTATAATATTTAGTGATCTCTTAGTATTATTATAACCACATCCCATCATCTATTTCATGCAAGGATGAGTGAATTGCCATCCTAAATTAGTTATATATAATCTGAGCTAGTAAACTTATAAAAACATTGAAACACATTTGTTATGCTAAGATCTGAGAAATGATTTATGTCTAATATACTCCACTTTAGTTTATAGTTGTTTTACTTTTACCTAAATATTAGTGCGTATAGTGATATGGCTCAAAAAGCAAAATCTTCCATTTTTATTAGAAATAAAGTACCAAAAAGGGGATTCAAACCCGGTACATGTGAAAGGTTATTAGATATAACCATGTCTAGATTCAGATAATCTAGTGGCGCCCTGCTAGACCATATTCACTTAGTATTTGTTTAAACATGCACTTAACATCAAACCAAGAAATGAAAGTGGATAAGATCTACTGTCTGTATACCTGAGTTATATTTTATTGAAATTACTAGTGTACTCACTTCACATGATTTCCATATACCTGAGTCAAAATACAATGGTTATTAACAATTTGCTTATAATTCTTGATATTTGGACTCCTTTACTCAGATATAATAATATCTTTTGAACTCCTTTTAATTAGGTTACAATGAGTTATTTGAATCTTTACTTAATAATTTTTGATATTTGAACTCCTTCACTTATATGGTAATAGTTATATTGTAACCATCTATAATTATTTGAGCGACCTTTTATTAGGTTACAATATATATATTATCTTTTTTTCAGTTGCAGATAACTGAAATTGCAGATATGAAAATCTTTGAAAAATATTTATAAAAAATTTGGATAGTTACAGTTAAAACAGTAGCAAAATTAAAAAAAGGTAAATATAAAACGAAATATATACGTATAATTAAAAAAAACTGAGTAAGGCATGATCTTAGAGAAATAGTGAAGAATGTGTTTTAAAAAACTATAAATAGTAAAAGGTTTTGGAAAAAAAATCATAAGAAACAAAAATTATGTGAATATTAAAAAAAGAAGAAATAAAAACTATGGACAGATGATTGATGACTTTTTTTTTTTACAAATAAAAACTATTTTAATTAAATTAGTTACATATGTGGGGATTGTTTTGCTTAATTTATAATATATAAGCAAGTTCAGAGAGACCTTCAAAAATAAGCAAGATATTAAAATTTGCTGCAGAAAAAGTTAAAAGACAACATTGTAAGATAACAAATGCACAAACTGAAAGACATATGCATAAATGTGAATAATATTTCTGTAATGTTATTTTGACTGCACCAATCATTTATGAAAATAGGGACTGATTTCTAGCCACTTTTAGCTTCTTGTGGAAAGGAGTCATCATAAATATGATCAAAGGTATGTGAAATAAAAGTATGATCCTCAAAATGGACATTTCATGTTGAACTAGCATTCATCATTTAGCCCAGATCACAATCTCTTACACATATCTTTATCATTATTCAGTATATATAGATGGTCAATTACTACAGTTTAATTGATAGAGTGTCAACTTTGACACAAAACACTTGATAAAAATATATTAGTAATGTTTATTAGTCATTCATTAGACTAGAGATTATTCACTTAATGAATAGTATTTATGGAATGTAATTTTCACTACACCACTCTCATTCAAGGTAGGACTGGTTTCTATTCACTTTTAATATTTTACATGAGAGTGGTGTACTGAAAATTATATTACAGAAATAAGTTTATAAGTCTAATAAATGACTAATAACCATTATTAATATTTTTCAAGTGGTTTGTGTCAAAGTTGTGAGGGCAGTAAGTTTGACATTTACCAATTAAATGTAGTAATTGGCTATTTATATACTGAACATTGATAAAGAATAAGAGATTGTGAACTGGGACAACTGAAGAGTGCTGCTTCAGAAATTTCACTCGACTTTAGGCATATATTTATGATTACACTTCACAATATGTTAATAACAGATTAAAAAACAGTCCCTATCTTGCATAAGAGTGGTGTAATGAATATTCATTAAATTGATATGCATGAATGCATTTGTGTATCATAGATTGTTTTATATAATCAATGCAAAACTCATCTTTATCTTTTTATTTTTCTACTTTTCCTTCTCTTTCAGAGTTAAAATAACACCATACTCTTTTAGGAAAGATGATGATTAAAAATGTCAACAAGTTTATAGACATTAAGCTATTTTTCTGCTGTAGCTGATCACAGCATGAAGATAGTATTTCAATTATCTTACATTTCAATAGTATAATTTTTTCCAGATATAATGTTTTATTTATAATCACACATGGACATGTATTCTTCAGGTATAAATATCAAGGTGTTCATTTTGCTATTGCATTATATTGAGATATTCTTCTAAATATTATATCATTAATAAATATCAATATAGCATCAATAATTTTTGTTAAAAATTTTATTTTTCAGTTCTTTATTGCTGATGATCATTGGAAACAGGCAGCCAAACATTGGGAAAATGAAAATTGAGCTATTGAAAGCAATATGTAGTGTTAAATTTAAGTAATAATTGGAATTATAGTATAACTTAATTATATTCATTTGTGCATTATTATTAATAAAGAAATTGGCTGGATATTATGATAGCCTTCTTAAGTCCTATCTTCCAAGTAGCATGCATCAATATGTAAAATCAGTAATCTCCATATTTAAATCAGGCTTCATCTTAGAAGAATTCATAGTTAAAGACAGGAAGTTATAAAATTAATAACATTATTAACTCCAGCAGTATTTTTGGGGGTTAGCCATGTCAGGATTATGAGGATGCTAGTCTCTTGAAATAAAAAACCAGAAAATGCTATTGTGACCATGGAACATTTCAAGTACTAAATTTACCTCTACAAAATAATTTCTCTTCACATAGAAAACATAATAAAATTATTTAACATTGAAGATATATAAAAATCAAAATAGAGATTTTCTACAATTAATTATTTACTTATAATGAATTTTTTTAAAATTCTCAGGTTTACATTGATTATTATAGAATGCATTGTAATTATGGTATGGCTACTTATGTTTTAGAGTCTAGTAAAGCATTATTCAAATAATACTGCAAATATAATTTGGATAGATATTTTTTATGTATGCAATATTTACAAACTCTCCAGTACAAATTAGCTCTATTCTCCTCTTTCAGAGATCTTCATACATCTTCTGTATTTATAGGAGATTTCAATTCTCATAGTAGTCCTTGGGTATAGGGGAATATCTTCTCCTCTTGAGTTTACTGCATGAGATGATGATGATGACGATGATGATAATAGTAATAATAATAATAATAATAATAACAACAACAACAACAATAAAAATAATATTTGCATATTTAGAATACTAAGAACTCTTTTTTTTTCTGTTGCCAAATTATTTTCTCAGATTAGAACCATCTTCATAATCATTCCTACTTTCTAATAGGCTACCACCTGCAAATGGTTATTGAAAAATCTTGATTAAAATCCTATTATCTATCACTAATATTTACTTTATCTATCCCTCAAACAAATATAAATGCTGGAAAGTATACTCATTCCTATATCCACCTTCAATAAATGTTAAAGGAAATCCAGTATTAAAACAAAACAATTGTCAACTTTTAAAAATTCATAACTATTAAAAAAGAAATTATTCATAAGTCTATACTTTCAGATTATATCTACTGTGAATCATAATACTAAATTTCTATTGGGAAATGTTTATATCAGACCAGTTTTGTTTTATTGTGAATTGGATACCTTACTTTGTTCTTTTGAAATTTTTTTGATTAATTATACAATTAATGTTATCATTACTATATTTCTTTCTGTCAGTAGCAGATTTCATTCACTGCATGTGCATGTATTTAGATAAATTCATATATACATATACATACAGTGGATCATCTTATAAAATGATTTTGTCAGAAGATATAGAACTATGAATTGTTTTTAACTTAGAGTAGCTATATATTTGGAAATTTCATGGGTAGTTATGCAATGAGAGATTGTAATATTTGTGGCAATGTATAATAAAATTGATGATCACTATATATGTATTACTGACATACATATTCTAGTCATTACAAATGTTGGTTAGCATGAAGTCCTGCTAGCAACAGAACTATACTTTATATGGCAAATTGCTTGGCCTATAAAATTGCTTAGTTCTACATATGTTCCAATATTTATATTTATCCACTATGGATTATACAGATGAGTAAACAAGGAGATTAAAAATTTTTAGGTATTTATTTCCTTTTTTTAATTAATAAAAAATATTTTGTTGTTTTTACATTCTTAAAATAAAATCACTTTATTTATTTGATGTAGGAACAAAAATAGTTTTTTAATTAAAATACCATTCTTAATTCCTTTTTAATACAAATACATTTAAATTAATTTTTCCAATCTACAAATTAATATTTTCTTTTCATTTTTTAAACAAAAAGTAGAATTCAGTTTTATTTTTGTCAGAGTCAGAAGTAAATTAAATAATCTATTTATCAGATAGACTTTTAATTTATAAAAAAGATAATAATACTGTTACTTGCTTCTTTAAATTTTGATCATTTTAGACTTTTACTCAATATTTATATAAATAATTTCACATGTAATGTACACACACTTTAAAAATTATTTTCCACTGTAATGTGTATAGGATATTACTATTTCTTTTTCTCTCTTTGTATATATATAATCAGATCTCAGAATTCATATTTAAAAATCTATTGACTGTTACTTATCCACCATTGCAAAAGTGTCAGATTATTCTATTTATTTGATGAATTGCAACATCAAAATATCTGAGACTACCATCATAAATGATAATCCAATATTATTTATAGATCACATTAATAAAATCAGAAAATTATTTTTGATGTGGAGAAAGTTGGGTTGATATTTTTATACTGTTGGATAGTTATGATGGGATACATTTTTAAATATGAGGAATGTATAATAAATAACATCTGCAATTTGGTGGGCTGCATTATATTTCCAACTTTATTGTTAAAAGGTTGCCTTGACAACAGATAGAGATTGTTAATTATTATTAAAATTGGTATTGTCTAAATGTTGACAGCTTTCAATAAATTTATATACATTATAGTATACTACAGTAATGTATGTTTACAATTTAGCAATAAATATTTTATTAATTGTAGTCGTAGTCACATTATAATAAAAAAAGTATATACCATCTTTCTATTCCCACCTAGATCAGATAGAGGCTCCTTAATGAGCTATATTAAATAAAGGAATATAAATTGTGTAGAAGTTTAAAATACCACATATCAGGCAAGAATTAAATGTTTGAAGATAGATTAATAATTAATCATATTGTAATCACCAATCAAACAAATGAGCCTCAGAAATAGATTTATATTTATTTGTAAATCAAAAATATGTAATTAAATGTAGCACAACCATGCATGACCAGGACTGGTTTATACATAAAATGGCAAGATGACTGCTCAATCCCTGAAATGTGATATATTTTAAAAAATACTTTTTATTAAATAAGCAAAATATTTTTAAAAGTGTTTAGGTATTCATGTTTTAATTGAAAGAAAAATATTATTTCTTTCCCTTCACTGTCCATCTTTTTAATCAAAAATTGTTCAATACTTAAAACATACTTTATTCACTCTTTTTTTTTCATATTTTAATCAACAAGTATGTATTAACAGAAATATAAATAGAAGAGATAGAAAAAAATATCTGAAGCTAAAAATGATGCAACAACAACAATAATAATTTCACTTTCTTCTTGAAGAACCATAAAACAAAAATAAACAAGGGGGATTCAGCAACTTTTATTTATCTGTTGCAAAAATAATTGTATTTGATAATTTACTGAATGTAGTATATCTTCTTATTGCCTGTGATTTTACCCACTTTTGTTTTGAAAAATAGCAATTTATTTTTTGTTATTCTATCTTTACAAAAAAGTCCACACATCCCATAATGAACTATATTTCTGAAATCTTTTATTGGTCAATATATAAAAGCTTGCAGATGAAATAATATTTATGAGAAAATAATTTTGAAATATATTTGCTATGTTTTATATTGTTGCATACATCTTTTTATACTTCATACAGTGATATGAAATATGTCTATTGTTTTTCCATTAAGGACATAAGTCTTACATTTATGTGTAAAAAAATACTTCTATTAAAATATTTTAACTACATAGGCATATTTTTTTAATATTAAGTTATCTTTGGCAAACTAGAATCAGGTTGATTAATTTCATCCATTATATTTTTATATTTATTAAAAATCTTATCAACATATTTGTATTTAGTAATTTTTTCTAATTACTGATTAAAATACATTATTTTATTCTTTTTAGCATTTTTTTTAGTCCTACTTTGTTACTTTTATCTAGTAATTATTCCCATATTTTCTTGAGTTCAAAAACATTATTTGTAAAACAATATCATTTGCAAAATCTAAGTGACTTAAAATAAAATCTATGTTTGTCATTTATTAGTTGCCATTTAACCAAAAAATAGTTTTTTTTATAAAATTGTTGTAAAACATTTTTGGGATATAGAATCAGTCTGATGTAACCTCTCTCAATGTTAATATTTTTAGTGCTGTCATATAATCTAATCATTGCTATTGCATATTGATAAATATTCTTTAGAATATGACCATATCATGGGTTTATATTATAATGTTTGAAAGTTTTAATCACTATAAAAATATTTATAGAATCAAATGCTTTTTCATAATCTAGAAATCCAAAATATAATGACAACTTATGTAAATGAAATATTTATTTATATAGCATGATGTATATAAATTGTAATAAACTAAAGATCAGCATTTCAAGCTAACATTCATAAAAAAGCACATGTACATTAGCTTGAAATGCTGATCTTCAGTTTAATGACAACTTATATTAATTTGTTCTTTTTATAACTTTTTTTATACAATTTGAATATGATCCATCACATTAAAAACACATTTAAATCCTATTGGATATATTCATAGATTTAAGTCCAAACTTTATTGTAAATGAGTTGCAATTATCTTGATAAATATGCATAAAATTGATATAAGAGTAATAGGTCTATAATTTCTAATATCTTCTTTACCAATCTTAAAAATATATATCCTTGCTGCATTTTTCCAAACATCTTATATATCTTTATCATTTCAATATTTGGTATATAATTTTACCAATAATTTTTCTATCTCTATAGTTGCTAATTTTAAGATATTAATAATAATTCCATCATTTCTTGGACATTTTTTCATGTATATAATTGTATGTCTAATCTCTTCACTTAAAATACTTGGCAATTCAGAAAATGTAATCTAAACCACCAAACATTATATGATCACAATTTCTTATATTTTCTCATAACTGTTATTAAAACAGGCAAAACTCTCCATACAGTAGTGCCACTCAGTACAAGCCAGAGTAATCAATGGATGTCAGAAACTACTCTGGGGATATTGGATGAGTAGGCACTAGATAGGGATTTTATGCCCAAGCCTTTTGGAATCCATTGATTACTCTGGCTTACACTAAGTGGCACTAATGTATGGAGAGTTTTTCCTGTTTTAAAATGTAATTTATAGAAATTACTTTAGCATATAAAAGCGATTTACCCACTGACGAAGAAGCTGCAAAAACCAAAACAATTAAATCGGCTGAGTACTTTCGAGGTTTTTGATTTTTTTTAAAACTCTTCCACATATTTTATGTCATCTCTGTTTTTAGTAATGCTTCCATTTTTAGGTTCTATTACTGAAACAAATTTTCTTTTAATACCAAAATATTTTTTACTTTTGATAACTTTTATTTTCTATTATTTTCATTATCAATTCACAGCTGTACTTTGTTTTTATTATTATTATTATTGGCTCTTCTTTGCACCATTTTATCGATTTCAAGGCATTTATTTCTTCTTTATGGATTAGTTTTAAATGTTAATATATTCAATGAATTTTTTCAAAATATAAAAGTAAAGTTTGATAATGATGAGTTAGAAGAAGTTAACAACTACAGATATCTTGGTCAAATTATTACTACAGATGGAAATATAATAGATAAAATTATTCTTAGAATTAAATGTAATTGCTGTGCTTTTGGTAGAAATAACTTAATATTAAAAAAAAACATGCCAATGTGTTTGAAAAAGATTTTTAATAAATTTGTTTTACCAGTTCTTACTTATGAATCTGAGACTTGATCACTTAACAGAAGAGTAATACAAAGCCTTCAAACCACTCAAAGAAGTATGGAGAGATGCATGTTAGAAGTAACAAGAAGAGATTGAAAATGAAATATATGGACAAGAGAAAAAAACAGGTGTTATTGACATCATTGAAAGAATTACTAGACTAAAGTGGAGTTGGACAGACTTATTTCTAGAAGAGATAGACAATAATAAAGGGACAGTTGAATGCTTAACTGGATTTCAAGAGATTTAAAAGACCTAGAAAAAAACATGTGAGATGGATGGATGAAATAATTCAGTGTGGGGTGATGTGTTGGAAAGAGGCTAGAAATTAGAGAAAATAAATTGAACTTGGAGAGACCTTTATACTGCAGTGGATTGATGGATGAAAATAATGATGATGACATATAACCATTTTCTGCAAGCCATTAATAAATAATACTCATATGGTTAAACATCTATTCTCTAAATGTTGAAGTTTTTAAGTGAACATTTATTGATGTTGTTGTGAAATTTATATACTAGCCAGATTTTAAATATGGCTTAAATTATTTTGAAATTTATATTTATATATCATAGGACAAATAATTTATCATATTTTTAATGATCTGTAATATATCTGGCTGATATATAAATTTTATACTCAGTTTTCAACAGCATTAGTAAATGTTCATTTAAATACATCAAAACAAGGAATAATTGGCCATTTTATTTTTTATTATTTACTGATGTGTATTATTTATTAATGGCTTGCAGAAAATGATTACTTTTGTTTATATATATATTAAACAAAATACACTAGAATAACTCTACAAAATTAGAAATGCCTATATAAAATTAAAAAAAAATACTTTCTTTGCTATAGCCAGCTTATAGCTTCTTCTGCCATCTTGAATAGCACTACAATGTTAATATTTAAATCTTGTTAAAGTCATACAACAGTAACAGTCCCACATGAATGGCCAACTTTCCATAAATTGTATAAATTTATATAGGCATTTTTAATTTTGAAGAGTTATTCTAGTGTATTTTGTTTATTATATTTATATCTTTTGATATTATATATATACACATAAAAGCATCAAGCTAAACTAGTCTATTTATTATATTTATATCTTTTGATATTATATATATACACATAAAAGCATCAAGCTAAACTAGTCTATAAATTATCAAAATTAATCCACATTCACAACTCAACCAGACTAGCCAAGAAAATAAACTCTAAAACACTACCATTGGTTTCACTGCTACAAACAGATCTCTTATATGGTCTTGTTTCAGTTAAAAAATAATTGTCATCCAAAGAATTCTAGTAATCTTACTTATAAATGGAACAGCAGCCAGTAGCAGATTTTTAAACTGAAAGTATTAAAACTATATATTTAAAAGCAAGAATATCCAAAGATCAGTCAAATAATTTAATAATTTTTATAGAAAGACTATAAGAAGCTATTTACTATAACTAAAGCCCAAAAAATGATTTAATATGTTAAGATTTTTTTTTATTCTGTAAGTTTTTTTATTATATTTTAATTTATCTTGTTTAATTTTCTACATTTTTTTAGTTTTTTACATTTTTTTTTTATTTTTGTGTTGTTTTCTTTTTAAATTAAGATATTTTTTTATTTAATATATATATAACATTCATTAAAGTTTCTTTAGATCATTTTATGTAAGTAGAAAAACAGTCTTTTATAATAATTAACCCTTTGCAGGGCAAAGACATTTCTAGCAGATTCTCATAGAGGAACACTCACTAGATTTCCACTTTCTGGTCAATGAAAGTTTGAGTTGATTCCTTTATTTTTTGTATTGTTTTCCCTATATACCCATTTACTGATTAATGGTAGCTGGTTAACTAGAATAGTTATAGGCCCACTATCTGGGAAAAAAATTCGAAGCTTCCTGTTAAGATTTTGATCTGGCCTTGATTTGAAATCCATGTTATAGACTTGGTAGACAGATATGCTATTCAACATTATGAGCTTTTAAAAAAATTTAATTGATGAAATTTTTTAGGCTTGACTGCTTATAGATCTTTAGTAAAATATTCATTAACTACTGTCATAGCTACATTGCAATAAAATAAAAAGATAGAATGCCCATATTTTTGTTTTTGATTAGGTCTAATAAATCCACATATATGAACACTAATAAATGATATTTCATCAGTGATGATTTATAGTGTTTGTTAAAACCCTTCAGCAGCTTAAAATTTTATTTTATTAATAATACAGCTTACAAATATGGCCTTTATAAGATGTAGGGTTTCTTAACATAATGTGGATATGTCTATGGCATATATGAATATGATATATTTTAATTGTAGATATATAAGCAATTAGCTTTAGCATTTTTGGTTTATATATATTAATGTATTTCTGAGGGTGATTTTGTTTGATTGGTATTATAAATAACTAATTACCAATCTACCTTAGGCTGATTGTAATAAGTTTGTTTCTCAGAAATTTATAATTGTATTTCATTATCGATTGTAGCTTGCAATTGTACCTTTAGAAAAGTGCTTTTCAAACTCATTGATATAAAGGCTTCTGTGGAGTATATTAAAATAAATTACTTTACATTCAAATTTTGTCTTATGTCTACACCCAGAAGACACCAGCATGCTTTGTTCACAAGTTGGTTTGATAATTTTTTCAAGCACCAAATCATGTATAGAAGTTTTTTTTAAATAATTAACCCATAGCCAGTCTAGCTAATCATAGTGTTTATTGGTAAATAGATATCCAACTATAAGACAGAAGATGAACAGGGATGAAACATTTCTAAAACTATTATCATTTAGAAGGTGACAAATCTTTTGAATTATTTTTTATTCTTTTTTTATGAATATTTATTGAATCACTAGTGCCCACAGTAGCTATTTAAAAGCTATTTAGATGTGATACACTGTGACTTCTCCTTATCCAGAATCAGGAAACTCTCAGTCACTATTCCCAGAAAAACATGTTAGCCAATTTGACTTCCCTTTCCATTCCCCAATATAAGTTTTCCCATATTCTTCTGCATCCAGCTCCATCCTATTTCCACAACATAGTATTTGTCAACTCCATAGCCTTTATATCTAAATCCACCTTATTTTTACCCTAACCCAGCATATAAAACCAATAACATTCTTTCTATATAATCACTTTGTTTATATTTATACTTCAACAGCTTCATTATTTGTACCTTTTCTGCTTTCAGGCATTTACATTCAATTAACAGATGCCTAATATTTATCTTTAGCTTTTAACTAATACTACTTAGTGTTAAAAATTCAAATCACTACAGATGAAAAAATAGACTACTTTTACTTATGCAACTTATGAATAAATCACAAATAAAGAACTATAACCATAGGAGCAAATATTAAAAAAAAAATTACAAATATTAGATGCTAAACTCGATTTACTTACTAATTTTTATTTACAAAATAATATTAATTTCTACTGCTTTTAATAAATTAAAAAAAACATACTTAATACTTAAACAAATAAAATCAATGCATTATCTAATTTGCATTTATTATCAACAAATGTCATGATTCAATGTTTACAACTACTATTATTAGAAGGGATTTGAACTCAGCTGTTCAAGCTCCCTATATCTATCCACTCATCTTAAATAACCAATACGCATGCACATGTGAAAAAAGATAAATGATCTCCAATATACATATTTCATGCTGAACCAGCACTCATCAGTTGGTCCAGATTATCATCTTCCACACAGATACATAATCAGTGCTTGGTTTATATTAAGATAGCACATCTTCAAACTTTAATGAACAGACTTCAATCTTCTCTACCTTCCAACTCTTAAGCCATCCATATCACTAAAAATCTGATGATGGAAAACTCAAATCCCTTGCTGATGCCAATATTATTGTCATACTCATGTTGACTTTAAGTCACTCTGACCCAACATGGGTATGAGAATAATATTGGCATCAACAAAGGCTTTGGGTGTTTCATCATCATATTTTCAGTGGTACAGATGGCTGACAAGTTGCAAGGTGGAGAATATTGAAGCTGGTTCATTAAACATTGAAGATTTGTTATCTTAATATAAACTGAACACTAATTAACATATATGTGTGGGAGATAATAATCTGGACCAATTGATGAATGCTGGTTCAGCATGGAATACGTTTATTGGACATCATTTATTTTTCCCACAAGTAAGTAGTCATGTGAATTGATTGCATAAGGTTGTTGAATGGATATAGGGAATTTGAAAGTTTGAGTTCAAATCCCTTCTAATTAAATGTTAGTATGGACAATATACTTGTATTTAAATATAACTATTATTATTATAAACTTAAAATGAAATCTGTAATATGCAAACATATTTATCTTTGTCTATTAAATGTGGGTTTGAAGTAAAAATAAATAATTTGTAGAGATATAAGATTGTTAACATGAATAAAATTAAAATAAAAGATAAAAAAAAATCTCATACAAATTTTTAAAAATTAATAGATCTATTTAATATCAAATAAAATTTAAATCTTGTATATGGCATTTTAAAAAATGTAATAATTTTTAATCTAATAAAAATTATTGTGTCATTTATGTATTTATTAAATGATTATTGCTTGAAATAAATGCTAGTTAAAAAATAAGACTTTTTAAAATAAAGTTTATATATATGATTTAAACGGCCACATTAAAATTAATCAGTTTAAACACCAAACGATAAAGTGCTGCCCAAATGGGAAAGGAAAAATGTCTTTTGTTAGTAAAATATTTCAGATAATAACAACCTGTAAGAATGAAATAAATTCACTTGCAAATATACACACCAATTAAATCAATTTGTTAACAAAAAATATGGCGTTTGGGTTTAATACTTGAGAAATTGTTTTTTTATTCTCTTGTATGAGGAATCCATCATCTGACATTTATATATATTGTGCTTTGTACATAATCTTTTTATAAGTGCATGAGATTTAATGCACGATATTTAAATGGGTTGATTTAAATTTAGTTTTTGGGCAATAATCTATTGAAAAATACCTCCCCCCCGTCCATAACTAGTTTCAAGATTCACCAGACTTTTAGAAGATGAGTCGAGAGGTCAGCGCGACTGCCTTGCACTTGCAAGCAGTTGCCCGGGTTGCGGGTTCGCGTCCCGGCCGATGCTATGACATTTAAAAAAAACAAAAAACAAATTTTTATTTTGTATAAATATTTCTATTATTTAAATCAATATATATATTAACATAATTCTATGTTAATCTTATTTATAACAAAATATTTAATAAGAAATAAAAGAAGATAAAACGTTTAAAGAAATATGTAAGTACATTTATATTCACACACATACATTTTTTAAAAATTTCATTTCTCTTTACTTCTCATTAAGTAATTTAATGTCATTCATAATTTTAATCTACATATTATTATAATTATTTTATTTGTTTTACTAACAAAATAAAAAGTTAATGGACAAATGTAAGTATTTAGAAATAGTATTTTGAAATATTCTTGATTTACAAGTTTTTACGTATTCCTTAAGACAAATCATATAATTTTCTTTCAAAAAACATATAACATTACTTATTTGGTGTTTTCAAGACCAACAACAACTTCAAAGCTAGGTCAAGCATTGGTGGTTGAGAGGTTGGCGGGTTCGCTTCCCAGCTGATGCTATGACACATGAGAACAACTTCAAAGCTTTACAAAAACATGACAAGACGATGATGTTATACTTTTTAATATTAGAAAAATGAAAATTAATTATTATTGATACATTTAAAGAAATCATAAAAATATTACAACTAAATCATAACTTTTTATTTATTAAAATGTTAAGGCTTTAAAGTATGAAAATTGATGTTTAAAACTTTTCATATTAAATGTTTTTTTTAAACATATAATAAAAAGTATATTAATTATTCAACAATTTTATCTTGAATTAGTTTTGTTAACATGTTCCCTTCCAGAAGTAACTAAATCACTCATTATAAGATGCTATGCCAGTGCTGCTCTTGCTTCAGCGTTTCTTCACTATTTTGAAATTGGTTTGCTTTTTATTTTGTGTTAGAAATTGAAACTAAAAGTATTAGTTAACAAAAGCCTGAAATTATCATTATAGTATAAATATCATCCAAATTTTCAAATTCAAAACAGCCTGATTGGTTGTACTATAATATAAATAAACCAATAATACCACTGTTTGGTAGATTTTTTTGGCCTAAAGCTTTTGACAGCATGCTTTTTTTTTTCAGTATTTTAGAAAAAAATAATAATCTAATTTTCAATCATTTTATTTACATATTTATGCAACATATTTGTAAAATATTTATTTTAAACCCCCCAAAAAGAAAAAAAATATAAGATTACAATTAGATTTTATTTGAAAATCTTTACTTTTAAAATGACAAGTCTTTGATATCATAGTTACATAAAGTGGAAATTGTGACTATTTGCTGAAAAGCAATGCTTTCATATAAACATGATGAAGAATTTCTTTGTGAAATTTTAATAATAATAATAATAATTATGATTTTAAATTTCAAAACATTTTTATTGATTTATGATGTCTCAATTATGATTCATTTATATTTTTAAAATGGAATTTTAATAAAAAATATTTCATTGAATAATTATTGAAAATAAATTAAGCTTACATCCAGTATGAAAACAACCATTGTTATCTTTACATATTTTCTTTAGTATTTTATTTTTCTATTCTGCGAAGTTCAAATATTATCTTTTAGAATGTCTTTTATTTGTAGATTTACATTTTTAATAAAGAATGTAAAGATGATCAAAATACAATATAGAACAAAGATGCAATTATAAAAATAAAATGTTGCAAATATGACCAAACCTGACACTAGATCAAAATATGAGTCATAGATCACATGACCCAATTCTCTTAAGCTTGTTAGATATAAACAATGAGCATTACCAATTGCTCAACAAGCTTTGTGATAAATGCTTAGCCAGAGAAAGCATTTAAAATATCTCTGTCAGGAAACCACCCCGAACACCTCTGACCATGATTTCGTGCTTTGGCACTCCTCAGAGAGGCACTGGGTAGACCTAGGGTCTGAAGCTACTCTTGCACCTCTGAGGAGTGCCAAAGCATGAAACCATGGTCAGAGGTTTGAGAGGGGGGTTCCTGACAGAGATATTTTAAATGCTTTCTCTGGAAGCATTTATCACAAAGCTTGTAGAGCAATTGGCAATGCTCATTGTTTATATCTGACACTAGATGTTTCAAAAAAGAATGAAAGGAATTAATTTAAAAAAAAAAACAAATAAAACTTATGATTGTGTGTTTGATGCAGTGGTAGGGTAACTGTCTCTAAAGATCCAACTCCATAGATCACAGTCCAGTTCCACCACTTTGGAGTCCAAACATCTTATAAACTGAATAATCAACCATTTGATTCTTTATTTAATAAAACTGTAAACATTACTCTGTATATTGTAATAAGATGCTCTTTAAAATGAGGCAGTCATTTTATAACAAATTACTAATATTTTCATTACTATCACATTTTTAAACATTTAACATAGAGCACAAATTATCTCTTTTCCATATGGATCTTTTTTCAGGTAATCAAAAATATAAGTCAAATGATTTTTAATTTAACAATCTGTGATAAAACAAGAACAACTTTATTGCATCTATTATTATTTACTCAAACCTACTATAGATGGCAATAGAGTAGAGAGGCATTCATTTTATCATTTGATAAACAAAAGCATCTCTCTACACAACTATTATCAAACATTGATTACTCAAGATTACTATATATATGTCAATAAAAATAAGTCTTATAAAAAAAAAATAGATAACTTTATTTACTACATAATCATTCTTTTATGAAATTAAACAAGAATACCATCAAAAAATATTTCTGTGATTACAACAATTTAATATAAATAAAAGATAATTTTATCTAAAAAATAAATATCAGTCATAAATATGTTTTAAGAAAAAATATATTAGCATTATTAAACTAAACCCATATATATATTTACTATGTAATCCATAATTTAAAATAGTAAAATATTCAAAAATATTCAGAATATAAAATTTATTTGTGATTGAACAATAAGTATTTATCCAGGTATCCCCTACTGATTTGTAAAGTATTATGTGGGCTTATCAAAGACTAAACACTATTTTTTAATGCAAGCAGTATACCTCTTTTCTTCCTATATTTCCACTGTAATTCCCAGTCAAGCTATCAATAGTCTTTCTAAAATAACTGTAATAATAATCGTAAAGGTGCTTGTGCATTACACATTCATTTTTAAATTATATGCATACAGAGATATATGTGCTGACATTTTTATGGCTTTTCCTGTCAATAATATAATTTTAGAAGCAAATATCATTTTTTTCACTTGGAAGCCAAACTGCATCTTACAATGAATTTGTGATTAATTATATATCAAATTATGAAATCATTCACCAGATATGTAAACATTAATTTTAGCAGAATTATGACGATTGGACATATCAAAAGTAAAGATCCTAGGTATCCTTTTTGTAATATGATCTCTTGCTTTTCCTACCTGTGCTTCAACATGCTTGAAATTTTATTGTAATAAATGTAATTCAAAATGGATAGCCTCTACAAAGTAATAATACAGGTCTTTATGAGAGTTATCATTTCAATAAAAATGTGTATTTTCTGAACAATCTTGACATTATTTTGATTTTTAACTAGACTAAAATGCATGATTTGGCTATCATTGTTCAGACCATAAAAGAAAAGAAATAACCTTTATTAAAGATAGCTGAAATTGTATAACAATCATTATTTGGATAAATAAGGTTTAAGTATGTTCTCCAAATATATATTAGCTCTATCTTTTTTGTTGTTGGATTCATCTACATCTTATACATTTTCAGGTATTTCAGTTTTCTCAGGAGCTTTTGAATATATATTCTAACAATAACAAAGCACATTGCCAACGTTTAGAACAAATGAAGTAACATGAAATTATTTTACAATGACAAAGAAGGATGATATTTTCATCAAGAAGATGGAGCACAGGCCAATCTGGATTTATATTTTCTATCAACAGAAATTGTGCAATTCTGCCTGATGGTTTACTAATATTGGCAATTTTCCTATTAATGATATATATATACTTAAACAGACTTTAACCTGTAATGAATGTGTTTTAAATTTCTAATAGACAAGCAATATTATTGCACTCAATAAAATATAATTACATCTCTACTATTAATGATATAATAAATTCAATTTTAACATTCTTGACGTTCACCTTTCCATAATTAAAAGTGATAAAATTTAAAAAAGATTGAGTGAAATAAGAACATTGGATAACTTGAAAGAATATTAATAAAAGACTACATATCATTTCTTGCTATAATGGGTTCAATAAATTTATAACAACTGCTTTAAAAAATTAATCCCTTGAATGCATAGGAAATAATTATTTTTAAGATTGAAATGAAACCAAAATTGGTCTTAGTATATCAATATTTGTATTCCAAAGATTCAGAAATTATTGACAAATTTTAACAATTTAGATGATACTAAAAAGGAAAAAATGAGAGATGATGGAAAAAGAAAAATTCACAAGAAAGCCTGCTTTTTCTAGCATAGACTGGGTGATTGCAAGAACATCTTTAAAAAGCTATTATTGTACATTTAATGAGGTTTTCATCTCTTATAACAAATTTCTAAAACCAACAGATTATCATTAATCCCAAACTACAAGCTTTTCTTTCATAGTATTTCTCCAATTTAAAGCTAACAAAACCAGTAGATGTTATTTCATAAAACTGCTGTCAACAAGAAAAAGATTCTAGGAGCATTTTATTAAAAACTTTTTATTGTTATTAATTAATTAAGATTTAAAGCTAAAATATGGTTGACAAAACATTATTCATTAATATTATTGTTACAGAAAATATTTCAAAAATTTGTATGAAAAAAAAACTATAGAAATCTTAAAACTTAACAAATCTAATAATGATCCAAAAAATATTTTAACAATAATTGTGCTGCGAGTTGAAAACCAGAAACCTTTAGAATAGGCTGAATTTAGATCAGGTAAACTGATATGAATTAACTACTCATATAGAAAAGAGCTTTTAAAATAAAGTCCAGTATTATCTTTGCTAATCTAACATCAACCAGTGATTCTCCATTAAAAATGTTCTTTTTCTAAAAGTTTCTAATGTTTTTAGATGCAGAAATCTATTCAGTTATTTAAGAGAAAAATGTGTCTTTAAATGATAGTATAAACGTTACAGAATAATCTCCAACATTGTTCAATTCTCTCATATATTTTATTTAATATATTAATATTGATCTTATAGAAGCAAAATGCAGAACATTTTTCTATTGACTTGGCTATGTAAAGAGATTCTTTCCACTCACAAATAAAAAATTCTCTTATTAAGGATGTAAAACAGATCTCTCCATACTGTAGTGCCACCGAATGCAAGTTATAGTGATCAATGAATGCTAGAAAGTTTGTGCATAAAAATCCCTATGTAGTGCATATTCATCCAATTCTCCCAGACTAGTTTTTAGCTTGTGTCCTTTATCAGTGAGAAACCTTGGATTTGACAGCATTTCATTTAAATCTTTGGATTCAATGCAAGTATCTAGCATCCACCTTTTACCTTATTGATTAACTATAAAGATATAAGCCCAAACTAAAAATGCACTACATCCAAAGATCTGGATGCAGTACTCTCAGATATAAGAACCATTACTGATGAAATCCACAAGCTAGAAACTAGTTTGGGGATACTGGATGAGTAGGCACTAGAGAGAGATTTTGATGCACAAATCTTCTAGCATCCATTGATTAATAAAGCTTGCACTGGGTAACTCTACTGTATGCAGAGAGTTGTTATTATTTTAACAGTTTGGGGAAGCATGATAAATAGTGGTCATGTGATGTTTTAAAGACTTAACACCAATCCTGGCCAAAAGATAATCATGACTATAATTATTAAAAACCCAAAGACACCAAAATGTATATATACTAAACTGAGTTCAGATCTCTCAAGTGAATGAGTTAGGATTGAAAACATTAGTGAGTTTTTAGTCTGGGGCTCATAATTTTATAATTAACTAAAAGATAAAAAGGTGGCTGTTGGAGAGCTGCATTAGATTCAAAAATCTAAATGCAATGCTCTCATATTCAAGGCTCTTAACTGATGAAAGTGACATACTGAAAATACTAGTCTGGGGTCATTAAATAAATAAGCACTAGATAGGCATTTTGACGCACAAACTTTGCATCATCCATTGGTTACTATGGCTTGTACTGGGTGGCGCTACTATATGAAGAAAGTTGCTACTGTTTTAATAGCTTATGAAGCATACAAAATGGTGATCATGTGATGTCTTAATGGATTAAAGATGTTAGAAGTTAGAATTCTTTTTTAAAGATTGGATTCATGTTCTAAATATCACAAAAATAGTGTATTAAACTTTCCATCTAAATGAAAGAAAACATCACATAGAGTAAATATAATTTTTTGCAACAATAAACAAGCAGAATTTTTGAGCTCCTATGCAAAAGTTCAAAAGAGCTTTTTTCAATTTTTATAATACATACTTTAATACTTTTTTGAATATATATACATTTACACACACAAAAGAATTTTTAAGTTTCAAAAGGTCATGTGCATTACTTTGATTTGCTTCACAATAGCTACACCACTGCATAATACTCTTTGCTACACAGATGTACTTTTTGAAATGTCATCCATCTTCCACATCTGTAAAAGATTAGTTTTAAATAATTCATAGAAACAATATTTTTGTAAAGCTGCCTGACACTATATGAGTTTGTATGCAATTATTCTAAAGAAAACTTTCTTACTATAAGCAATTTTTACTACTGAACACCATGTTGTTGTTTGAAACAAAAGTGTTTACACTAATTTTCGGGATGCATAACTGAAAATTATCATGAAAAATATTATTCACACAGCCAGGTCCACTCCTTTATAATTACTTCCTGTTCTTTTACATATTCCTCTACAATATATCATATAACAAAATGCTTCATAAAAATGCGTGAAAAGCTAGTTATCTCAAATCAATTTTTTTTTTTTGCATATTCATTTAAAAAAACTACTTTTAATCCCTAATTTTATTATTCAAGAAAAAAACCTGAAACTCAAAGCAGCTTAAGTATTTGAATTCCAGACAATTTGCTTGAATAGTTATATAGATTTGAAGCTGGATCATTAAATATAGGTTTTAGCAATATGTTCTCTCTTAACTATAGTTACATTTCTCCTTGGTTAGGAATATTAATAGTAACAAATCACTTGACTTTTTAGTTTACACAATATATGATAAAACAGGAGCAGCTCCTATTCTTGTATCAAACATAATAAGCGTATGTAGTCAGTTAATAGCATATCTTAAATCTCATTCTCCAGACCAATTTCTGGCTTTTCCTGTAGGAGAAACACTGGGAGATGCTCTTGTTTTATCACATATTGTGTAAGCTAAAGAATTAAATGAATTATTATTAATAAAATTCCTATCCAAAAATAGTGTCTACAATTAGATAAGAACCACTAAATATCACATAATCATTATTCGTTATTGATTACTCTGACTGGAATTGAGTGGTGCTACTGTATGGAAAGTTTTGCCTCTGTGTAATTAGATAAAAACAGGGATCACTAAAATATATAGTTAATGGTTCATAGTCAGATCAACTTAATTGGTCAAAAAGTTGTTTTGAGTTCAAAAACTTGTGTTTTGAATTTCAGACTTTTAGTATGAATAATGAAATGGTGGCTGTCAGAAGGATACTGTATTAATTCCAGTTTAAATCCCAAGTTTCATTAATAAAGACAAAAGACAAAAACTTGTTTGTAGATGAGGATTTAAATTCATTACCATCTGTAAATCATCAAGTATTCAAACTTATTAGAGATGATTTTAGAGTAAAGAGTTGCTCCTGATTTATTACATATTGGATAAATAAAGAATCATCTGATTTGTTATTATTTTTGTTTATAATTCCAATCTTTTTAAACTTTCCTCAGAAAAATGTAATTCAATATAAATAATACATACAACATGTATATTAAGAAAAGCTTATCTAATAATTTAAAATAGAAATGTTAAATATATCAACATATTATGCTGAGAATGCTTTCAACAAACTGTTAGTCATACTCATAGCTATAGTTATCTAAGAGGATTGTGAGATTTATAAAAGAATCCCAAAAGTGATGATTTATATAAAATTTAATTATAAGATGTAAATGAAATCCCACCTTTGGGATTTTTTTATAACTCCCACAATCCTCTTGGATAACTATAGCTATGAGTATGACTAACAGTTAGTTGAAAGCATTTTCAGCATAATAAGTTGATATATTTAACATTTCTATTTTAAATTAATTAGCAATATTTTTTAGTATACACATTGTATGTATTATTTATATTGATTTATTTTGTTGACAGTGGACAAATATTTTTATAGTTCGGTTAATAATAAGTGTGCCATAGTCAGTATAATCTTCCAAGACATTCTATTAAAGTTATCAGTTCTGTTTAAGAACTTATTCACTTTACAATGTCATCATAAAACAAAATTACACACTAGATCAGAGTTGTCTCAATGTTTTGTGGCTTTTATTTATAAAAAATAATTCTATTATCAATTTTTTTTTAGAAATTTTAAAATGCTCAAACCATCTGAGGATAGGACTTTGGTCTGAAATCCAAAAACTGACATTTAAGCTGGCCCTGCACTAAATATTTGTGGAATATTTAACAAATCATCATCCAATGTTTTTTTAAAGACTTCATAAAGTTATAAAAAGATGAGTTTAAAAACTTTTATAAGAAAATAATGATATAGTAATTTCAGAATGGTAAAAGCATGAATTTAAAATTCAATATACACAGAGCTATAGTTTTTATCAGTGGTGGGATTCATCTGGTTTGGTAAAACTGATGCCTAATTTTTTTTATAGAGTTTGGAAAAATCAATTGTTAAACACAATGTATTAGTATAAGTCGCCTACCTCTAAAGAAATGGTATTCTATTAGTACAGTGAAAAGATGGTTACGGTTAAATCACGATGCTCTGATAAAAGCAAAGAAAATTGCAAGCGAAGATGTCAACCAAGAAGCAATTTGTCAGATATTATTTAATATTTTTTCATTAATATTTAAAAATTCTTTGTAGACCTCTTTCATTGTTTTTACTTAATTATTAATTGCAAGAAACAATAAACTACCTTTCTGTATATCTTTTTTTTTTTAATACTTAGCGAAGCGGTTGTTAAATTGTTTTAATCCCACCATTGACTATTATATCTATTGCAGGAAAAGTGATAAGAACAACATATTTAAAAAACATGTTAACCTATTCTATTTCATCAAATAGAAATAGCAAACTAAAGTTGAAGAATAATATCATGTATTAGATTATGTGATTTACTATCAATAGTTTAAATATAAAATAACAGAAGATTAAAAAGAACATAAGAAAAGTTATGCAAAGTGAGTAGTAACTGTTGATTTATTGCAGATTGTGAAATGCGCGATCTTTCATTTTTAATAAAATATTAAATAGAAAATATAATATAAGAAAAGAAAAAAATATGGAAGGAGTATTTAAAATTTTATAAGAGTGATTTTACAAAATAATTGTATGCTTAATCACTCAGAACATTCAAACACCAGAAGTGATAAGTTGATTTTGTGCCAAACCTCAACGAACATTAAACTAATTATCAATTCTCATCTAATAAAATTCGCACAGCATAGTAAATCACGTGACCAATATCTATAATTAGGAATATTGATACAAATTTTATTTTTAATTTTATTTTTTAATAATGATAATTATAATAAAACTATATAAACTTGTTTTACTTATCTACGCTATATATATATTGAACATTATAGCTTATCATTTATGAAAATATTATTTATAGTGTGTATACTACGCACGTATTGCTTTGATTTTGGAAAAAATGTATAGAAGTATTTTTTTCACTATGTTTGTAATATGATATATATGTATATAGAAAGACATAAAAAGAAGTTCTATTATTATTAATTTTTAAATCCACCTACAGTTTAATTGATTAAATATATGCCTATTAGTTAAAATAAAATCTAAAAATATTTTTAATAAGGCTAATGTACTTAATAGTTATTAAAATAGTATTACAAATATAATTTTAGTTTTTTCTTTATTTCCAATACATATTAAATGTATTTTTTCCTCTTTCTGTTATTTTCCCATTAGACATTCATAATTGATTAAGATTATGTCAGTAAGCACGTCAGTAGCAAAAATCTTTTCAATTTCAGCCTTTCTTAAAATATTTATTATGCAAATTTATAAAAATTATAAAATACATCTATAAAGATGCACAAATCTTTATCACATTTACATAACTTTAATCTACTAATATCAAACTTCCTGCGCTCATATCTTTGCCATCATCCACTAATACATATATTTAGTTATTATTATTAACCATTTATTAGCTAAAGATTATCATATCATTCCTAGTCCTGAGAGCGTTTAGCTTTTTCTGATATCTTTGTTCCAATGTTTCAAGAATATGTGATGAAATGGAAATTTTAATCAACTCTCATTCAGTATTTAGTAATTCATCATCATCATCATCAACCATTATCAATCCACTGCAGGATGAAAGTCTCTCCTAGTTCAATCCATCTTCTCCGATCTTTAGCTTCCCTTCTCCACATCGCCTCTGCACACTTTCTTATTTCATCCATCCATCTCATATGTGGTCTCTTTCTGGGTCTTTTACAATCTCTTGGAATCCAATTTAAGATTTCAATTGTTCAGTAATTAATTAGTCTTATTTGTAGGATACATTCTCCTTCATTATTTTTAAAAAGAGAACAATTGGAGATGCCTATAAATGTACCACATTACCATATTGTAGTTGTATAACAAAATTGTCTATATAAATATATCTCAACATTGGAGGGGAGAACAATTGCATAAATTAGAAGAATTTTCTAATATTAAATGGTATAATACTGGACTTTGTAAAGTTAGGAAAAAGGTTGAAAAGACATTTGACTTAAAAAGCAAATGTACAATAAAGGCACAAATATTAAAAGAACAAATGAAGTGAAATTTATTATAATATAAAGAGAAAAATATTGTAGAGATTGATGGTGTATCAGACAGAGTGGAAAAATTAATTATTCAACTTAATGGAAAATATAAAATGCCGATAATTCAGATATATGCCTCAACATGTTCTCGTTCTGATGAAAAAGAAGATTTTTTTATAAGAATGTATAAAAGGCTTTTGATCAGACCAAACATTTTAAAATTGTCAAGGGAGACTTTAATTTGGTAAGTAATTGAACATTGATAATGCTGTGGGAAAATTTAGTTACCATAATAGAAATGAGAGAGGACACAGACTTGTGAAGTTCACACACACAGAAATTATATAATATGAATGCTTTCTTTGATAAAAAAAAATTCAAAATGAAAATAGACATGGAAGCATCCAAATGAAGGTACAGCAGAATTAGACTACATTTTGACTAACAGAAAATATGTGTTTCAAGATTATAATACTCTTAATAAATTCAAAACAGGAAGTGATCAGCTATTAATGAGATATATATTATTGTGAAACAAAACGACAAAAATGATTTGGGAAAACAGCAGCAGAGATAATATTTCTAATCATCAAAAATATTCAATAAAGAAATTTAAATTAGAACATACAAATCATTTAAAAATATAAACAGATTTTGAAGATGGTTCAGATTTATAGGGAAATAATTGATTTACTATTAAGAACTACAACAAAGATAACTGGTACAAAGAAACAGCAATTTACCAATAAATTTTTTACTGAAATAAGACAAGATATTAAGAAAAGAAGAAATATAAAAATGATCCATTAAGAGGAATTGAATATCTACAGTTTTGTAAAATGGTGCAAAAAAGAGTTAATAATGATATAAGAAAATTTAATTGTGATTTAGCAATGAAAACTATAGAAGAGAATAAAAGTCTCAAAAGTGTTAAACATAATCTTGGTATTGATAGAAAACATTTCTGTACAAAAGAGAAAAGATGAAGCTATTATTAAAAAAAGAAATGACATTATGAAATGTGTGCAGAGTTTTATAAGAATTATACAATAAAAAAACAAGAAAATGAAATATCCCTTACCATTACTTCTTATGAATTGCTCAGTATTCTAAATGAAAAAGTAAGACATGCAATTAAATCTATGAAGAAATGAAAAGCTCCAGGCAATAATAGAATTATAATCAACATCTTTAAAAAAGCAGATGAAGAAATATAAAAATTATTGACAAAGTTAAAATATACCAAATGATTGGAAAAATATAATAGTTAATGTTTAAGAAAGGAGATAAAGTTATAAATCACAGAACTATTAGTCTTCAATCAGTTCTTTTTTAACCTTTTACCAAGATAACTATAACTTATTGATGGCAAACTTTGGATTTTGACTAATCAAAAGATCAAGCTGGATTTAAAGATGGTTTTAATACTGCAACACATCCAAATATTGAGTTATAGAAAAAATAGTCAATATGAGTTGCCATTATGCTTTGAATTTGTAGATTATGAATAGGTATTTGATTCTATAAGCATTTCTTAAGTGAATAAAGCATTGGATCATCAAGATGTAGATCCAGGATATTATTATATACTGAAGAATATTTGTCAAAATACAACAGCATCAGATTGCATAATGATACTAAGATTAACATTGGGAAAGCTTATGATAGGGAGGGGAACACTTTTTATGGCAGTTTTACAAGTACTATTTTGTAAATTAAAATGAAAAGCTAAGAGAGTAAAAATAAATGGAGGGAACTTAAGTCATTTAGATTTATTAGATGCTGTGGTTGTTTTTGCAAATAATGTTTCAGGGCTTCAGAAAATGTTGCAAGATTTATTAGATGAAAATAAGAAAGTAGAACGAAAAATATATGCTAAAAAGACTAATGTAATGTTCTATGACTTTTTTCAAAAGAAGATAATAAAGATTAATAGTGATTAACTAGATAAAAAAGTTAACAACTACAAATATCTAGATTTAATTAAATGCATATAGAAACATAAATGGAATGCTTTTGATAGAAATAATGTAATAGTAAAATGAAATATGCCTATGTGTTTGAAAATAAAGCTTTTTAATAAATGTGTTTTATCAGTTTTTATTTATGAATATGATATTTGGACATTTAACAGAAGAGGTATACAGACACTTCAGACCATTCAATGAAGTATGAAGATATGTTTGGAGCAACAAGAAGGAATTGAAAACAAAATACATGGGTGAGAGAACAAACAGATATAATTGACATTTGAAAGGATTAAATAATTGGAGTAGAGTTGAACTGGACATATTACTAGAAGAGATGATAATAAGTGGACATTTAAATCTTATGAGAGTATTCATTTATTGTTAAGATCCACAAAGCGCATGTGCATTAGCTTACAAAGCTGATTATTAGTTTATCTTATGATATTGTAAAAATTCTAGAAAGAAATTACATGTGAGATTGATGAATGAAATAAGGAAGTGTGTTGGAGTAATGTAGAGAAGAGAAGCCAGAGATGGAGAAAGTGAATTAAACTTGATGGCCCTTCATCATGCAGTGGATTAATAATACTCGAAAATTATGATGATGATGACATATTAATTAAATGAAAAAAACTCCTTAGCATTAATATTATATTTATTATACAATTAATTAATTCTTCCCAGAACTAATTAATTGAATTTAATAATTTTTATGGGTAAAATGTTCTGAATTTGTCTTAATGAATTTTAAAATAACTGATTTTTTTTTTCATTTCCTTTTCATTGGATTATATTATATTCAATATATAACGTTAAACCGTGTGTTAGAATATATTTGCGTGTGCATTTTTAATATTAACACAAATATTAAGTTATTATATTCCATGTAAATATAAATAATAAACCTCTTTATGGAAGTACCTATTATCATGTACCTTTTTTTATTATTTATACTACAGTTTTTGACTGTATAATAGTCTTTTCAGAGCCATAAATTTACCAAATTATCATACTGCAATATGCAATAAAATTGCCTATATGTATATATCTCAACACGCAAGACATTAATTACGCCCCCCCCCCCATAATAATAAAATTATATATAGATGCATTATATTTGAGCTAACTATATAAAAAGTATTTATCTGTATATAATTAAATAAAGTCACTGATATACTATATAGATAATTTTCTGTATGTATATAATATGATATTGTTGTAAATATTAGTGTTAGCATAAATAAATAAATTTCACAGAAATAAATATTTAAGAAAAAATTGCTTATTATTTTATTACTGGATTTAACAGGATTCTCATACATCCGTAATAAGAAAGTTATTATACATATTCGTATGTATCAAAAACATGCTTTAATATTATTATAAATGTTTTAAGCTGGTTAATACAAAGCTAGTCATAATAATGTAACTTTTTTTTTTATTCAACAGGTTGTATAAACTGTATGTAAAATATTGTTGTAAGATATCTTGGAATCAACACATCAACTTTATGTTGGTCAAATATTATTTTAACCCACTGATACAGCACTCAGTAACTCCATTATTGCTACAGTTATATTTTATTTACTAAACAAAAAAAAAATTAAAGGCAACAACATTTTTTAAAACCAATTAAGTTTGAAGACTTAATACAAAACTAAAACTAAAAGCATCATATAGTTTCTTAAACTTATCCATAATTATTTAGTGATGACTTCTTTCAACCCTTCCAATTTTAGATGCCAAAATGCAATTTTTAAATTTAATTTTAATAAATAAAAGAAAACTTACCAGCCTGACAATGTTCATACGAGTATATCACCTACTGATTCTCAATTAATGTTTGAAATTTGGGTTCTAAAATGAAGAATTAAAAAGAATATTATCATTACTTTAATGTAATGAACATGATAATAAAACTTTTTATGATACATGGATATTTAAGATCATATTTATTCCTTTAGCTGTTATTTATATGTAAAGTATTTAATAATAATAATTAGATATCTCAAGCCAAATTTCATTTTTGCTGTGGATAAACAGCCCACATACATGCTGGTTGACTGTGACTACCCCAATAAATAATCATGAAAAAGGCAGCTTTGTCATCTCATTATTGATATAAGGTTCCTGAAGAAGTGATAACATCTGATAAAAAACAATACACTGAGGATATGATGCTAAGGTGACAAGCAGACTCCTCAATACTAGCAGTAAATTTCCATTGCTACCTTTCAAATAAGGTTAAAAATCATTAAAGACTGAGAGAAAAAGAGACAGAAAAAGCTGAACACAGTCAAAAGCTCATAAGTACTAATATGGAATCTTATTATCAAAAATGAGTGAATATAAAGAAATGGAAATTAAAATCTAATTGCACATTTTTGATAGTGATAAAATATATTTTTCTTTATAAATGTGAACCTTGTAAAATAGCTCATAACTCAGAAGTTAAAATCATTTATTTAAAAATATACCCCTTTACGATTCTTTGGATATGTAGATGGTTAAAAACATATGTATTTAATGAACAACTTTGAGGAAAGACATAACAAAAGTTGTATCCACTGGATCAAACTTCAAAAATGCAGTGAATGAATTCCATATTAAGGAAAACAAAAATATTGCAAGAGAACTTCTAAATTGCATAAGATTTAACATTAGCATGTTACTAGAATTAAAATGATGATTTGTACATGAAAAATTTCAGAAATTTGAAAAATCCTTGAATGATATTAAATAGATGTGAGAAGTTTAAGCTGAATGAAAACAAACTTTAAAGTTCTATACTCTTGTAAATAATAATAATAATAATAATAATAATAATAATAATAATAATAATAATAATAATAATAATAATAATAATAATAATAATAATAATAATAATAATAATAATAATAATAATAATAATATTAGTAGGTAGTAATAGTAATAGCAGCAGTAGTAATAATTTAATTTAATACATTTAACAGATTTTATATTCAAATAAAAATTTGCAAAGTTTTAGTAGTTCTCCATTTTATATTATTTGGTTCAAAAATATAAAAAAACACTAAAATATTTAACCCTTGAAATAAAATTAGTATGGTTTTGAATTTCAAATTATAAGTTTGAATAGTATTTACAAGATAAAAATGATTTCTAGATATGCTGTGACAAAGTTCAATGTTTCTTACTGAAAAAATCCAATAATCAGAAATTAATCTAGGCATAATGAATATCACTACCATCTGGTGTCTATTGATTATTCATATTCTCCATAGATAGCTCTGGAGTAAAAAATACTTCTGATGGCAAACTTATATATACAGTATTTGCTTTGATATTGTGCCAATTTAATTGGAATCTAAAATGTTCTCCATTAAGTGCACCAATTTTTGTTGTCATATACATTATGTTTCCTAACAACTGTGATAATTTTATTGTGTTTTCAGCTGAAAAATAATATTTTCTGGTAAATATAAAGATTTGAGATAAACTAATTAAATATTTTGAATACTAAAATTATATATATTAATAATCACACTGGCGTATAGTTAATTTATCATTGCTATGGTTGATGAAATTACAAACACTAGTTTATTATCTTGTAGCAAAACATTTACTCTTAGAAAATCTGTTACTTCCAACCCCTGTGCCATGTTTTATAAAAAAATTAAGACTTATTTATCATCAACTATTTCTTGCTCTGAACAGGCTTACTGTTTCAATAAATAAGGTACATATGAGTTACCTATCAGCAATTAATTCCAGAATAGTTATCTATTGTTCTGTAGAAAAAGTAACTATATCATTCTCAAATGGACTTTATAGACAATTTCCTCATCATAATATTCACTGACTGAGTTACTTGATTGCCTGTTTGTTTTATTGGTTATTTATTTACTTATTATTATTTAATTGATTAGCTGCGTTGATTATAGAATCTCATTTTTTAGATAATTATATGTGATAGATGATTTGAGACAAGTATGTGATATGATGTGATGCACTGTGACTTTTCCTTATACAGAGTCAGGAATCTCGCATCAACTATGTCCAGAAAAACCTGTTAACCACTTTACCTTCCCTTTCCATTCCCCACACTAAGTTTTCCCATAATCTGTTCTATCCCATTTCCATAACATAATCTTTGTCAACTCCATGGCATATATCTAAATCCTCCTTATCTTTTTCCAAACCCATAATAAAAACCAATAACCCACTTTATGTATAATCACTTTGTTCATAATTATTCTTCCATAACTTCATTATTTGTACCCTTTCTGCTTTTAATCATTTACATTGAATTAACAGATGCCTAATATTTTCTATGTATGTGATGTGATGTACCATGGCTTCTCCTTAAACGAAGTCAAGAATATCTCAGCAATTAAGCCCAGATAAACCTGTTAGCCACTTTATTTTCCATTCCCCACTCTAAGTTTTCCCATATGTGAGGTACCATGACTTCTCCTTAAATGGATTCAGAAATCTCAGCAACTATGCCCAATAAACCTGTTAGCCACTTTACCTTCCCCTTCCATTCCCCAACCTAAGCTTTCCCATAATCTGCTCTATCCCATTTCCACAACATAATCTTTGTCAACTCTATGGCCTTTATATCTAAATCCCCCTTATCTTTTCCCAAACCCAGCATAAAAACCAATAACCCACTTTCTGTATAATCACTTTCTTCATATTTATTCTCCCATAACTTCTTTATTTATATCCTGTCTGCTTTCAAGCATTTACATTCAATCAACAGAAGCCTAATATTTACTATATCTTCCTTACAAAATTTGCTAACTAAATCACCCATATTTTTCCATTTACATGTATTTTCTCTTGTTGCTAAATATCCTGTTCAAGCCTTAAACAATAAGCTACTTTCATTACTATTATCATAAATTAACTCGCACCCAATGTTTCATTTACTTCTATATATATTTAAACTCTTTTTACTCTCCATACTAGTTCTCCATCTCTCCAACTCCCTATTCTTTATTA
Organism: Epiperipatus broadwayi; assembly: GCA_028023455.1. Lineage (NCBI taxonomy): Eukaryota > Metazoa > Onychophora > Udeonychophora > Euonychophora > Peripatidae > Epiperipatus > Epiperipatus broadwayi. The sequence goes on from JAQFVV010013219.1 coordinate 129,759, forward strand.
ATGCATCTATTCTCTTATCTCATTCCTTACCACTATAACAATCAACAATCCTCCTAACACAATCATCCTGCCTTTTATACAAGTATACTGTTATAAATTCTTTATCCAAATCCTATGCATACCGCATTACCTTTCTCACCCATCATGTTACCTGCCTTTTACTCACAACCCAATTAAAAACTATTTTGGCTATTCTTTTATCATCCATAAACTGCAACCTACCAAACATTTTCATTTTACTTTTTTGCATCTCTCATATAAAAACTTGACCATCCCATTTCTCTTTGAATTGCCTTCTTTGCTGTCTATACCTCTGCATCTAATGCATGTCTTCCTACTTCCCTTTGTACTTTCTCTAAGTAATCTAATACCCTTTTACTAACACATAACACATCATTACCATATGTTAATTTTGCTACTACAACTCCCTTCCATACAATTCTAGCTACATCATACTTATTATATGAAAACACTTAATTTCTTTACTAAACCCTTTCTTTTCTTTGCTTCATTTACCAATTTTTTCTCTCATTCAACCAAGCAAGTGTATCACTCTCTTCAAGCTGTGAGGGATACTACAAAAACAGTCACGATATCAACAGATAAAAAATATGCTTTTCTTTCCTAAATTTAACTTCAACTAAAAATAATTACCTAATCAATATTGGATGGCTGACTAGAATAGGCATAGATGAGTTATTTTTTAAAAAAATAATAGTTTGTACACATAGATGAACCTGCTGTGTGCATGCTTTTATAACATTATGACATCATATGATTAATATTTTTTTAATATCTAGTGCTGCTATTTTCTATTTGTTGCATCAGACAGATAAAAGCTGTTAATAAATTATTTATTTCACATTTTTGGAAAAAAAAAGTATCGGTGTTAAGTATTTATTTTTTGCCTGAATTAGTGATACTAATCTTGTGTAATTTTATTTTCAAAGAAGTCATTTCAAAATGAATTGCTCATTGTTTTGTTTTTTAATCAATGCAGATTATTTATTAACTTGTTTTAAATTTACATATTATTTATCACTTTTATTTTAATTTTGAAGAAATTAAATCATTTTAATTTCCTTTTAGTTCTAACAGATGTTCCTCTCCTAGCCCCTCGGTTGTTGATTATTGTTGAGTTGTTAATGAAAACTAATACTTTATTAAAGAACAAATTACTTTTAATTTTTTTTTTTAATTAAAAAAAAACTGCACAAATGTAAATTGTGTTCTCTAAAATGAAAATATTTTTGTAGGAAGAAGGAAGTTAAAACAATTAAGAGCGAAGAATGAAAAATATAGGAATTTTTTAAAAAAGCACACTTTCATACTATATTACCAAAGAATGGTTAAAACTGCACCCAAATATTATATCCATAATTTATAACTACATTATCTATATAAATTTACTTTAAATTGGGAAAAGGTTTCTTAAAATAAGCTCATATTCTCTAATATTAAATGAATGAAATTATTTCATAATTGTAATAAACCTGCAGAGCCGTGACTGTAAATTACCCGTATTTGCAGATTCTTTCATTATAATCGAAATAAATTATAAAAGACCAAAAGAAAAAGAATTTAGTTAGATATTGATTTGCATGGAAGGATGATGAATGTTGGAGATGTTGTATTAAGATAAAAAATATAGGGGATAGTTAATATAATAGAAATGCATTTATTTTTCAAAAAATAAAAGACAAACAATGAAATAACATAATGACTAATTTGATTTTTCAAGGATCAAATGATTCTAGAAGAAACCAATTATGCATCTCATTACAGATGTAGCAAAAGACATTTTGAATTTTGTTAAGCTGAATTTTTTTTTAAAGAAATAGTCAATTTGAAATTCATCTATTAGATACAGCATCTATCAACTGCATAAGAAATTTGAAAATGAAGATGGAATGTGAAGATGAAAAATCACTGAACTATAGTGTAAAGTAAAAAAGTCTCAAATAGCCCACTAATTAAAAAGACATTATGTACCAAAATAATCAATTTTTGGTCAGTAAAAATGTGCCTTTTCCCTCCTATTTTTCATATAGATAAGAGTAACTTAAAACTTCTTACCAATCAACAATTCATTGATGAGCTGATTTCATGAAAGTAACTTAAATTATTTGAATGAATTCTAAGTTTTAACCAGATTTGAGTCTGACATTATGCACATAAGCAAGTAGATGTATTAAGAATTATGCCACAAAATCTTTTCATGGTAATATATTAGCAGAGAATGCAGTCTGAGTTTAATAAATCTTCTAGTCAACATGAATAATTTAATGCAGTTCTTGATCAATGAATCACAACTGAGTCTCTGTCACTTTCAAAGCTCAAACTTTTTATGAACTCCCGAGCAATAAATTATTCCATGTTTTTAATGTGTCACCATCACCAATCATTTTCAAAATTCTCCCAGTCTTTCTTAAAGTCACCCCCCTCTACATTAATAAAATATTCATAGGTACATTAAAAAATGCATCTATCAATTTCTTCTTTCATTTTTTAAAGTTATTTGTAGAACTTCTTTTATTGTTGATGTTTGTTCTTAAACATATGACCAATACAATTATTTTTCTATTTTAAATTTCTTTAATGAAGCTTTTCTTTCACTCATTCTTTTCAATAATATATCTCATTTTTTAAATCATACTGCTATAAAAAATTGTTCTTTAAATATGCTGACTCAGTCATGGTTCAAACTTAGACTCATTTGTCATTGTGAAAATTTAAAAGCAAATCACTTGTTCAGACTCTATCAAATGATGCCTCCCTCATTGCTGATAAAGATTGTATCACAAGATCACAACCATCAACTCTCATACAATGAAATCAAACTATCCTTGAATATTTACCGATCATCTATAAATACTAAACAATTCTTTACTATCTAATGTTAGATAACTAATAGGGCTTATAATAATCAAATAGCTTTTGCTCAGGGGTTCCCAAAAATTTTGGGAAAGGAGATGACAGATCTGATCACAAATCATGGAACTTAGTTCCAGAATCTGCTATCTTACCATTGCATTAAAATATGAAAGGCATAAATGAGTCAACTATAACCCAAAACAAAAAAGAGATATTAATAATGTTTGGGAAGTTTTCAACTATTAGGAAAAGCTCTTGAAGATTTACAGTGGATTTGAGCCTGAGATCATAATATCTTTTTGCATATACATATACACCTGCTATCTAGCATTTCATTTTTCTATAAAGTGGTGGTTTTAAAAATCTTTTTATATAGAAGTTCAAAATTTAGCACATTTAAAAGTGGTAGAAAATATAATATAGAGAGTTATAAAAATGATTAATCCAAATTAAAAAGAAATTTAGCATAAAAATGATATAACTTCTATTAATAAATTATGGATAAGGATGTCCCATATAGCTAATTTACACAGAAACATAATCTCTCTTATGAATAAAAGTTTAATCTACATTTCAATTGTCCTTTACCTTTAAAAAAAAAGCTTAAAAATAATGATATGGCATAATTGGTATGTACACCAAATTGCCAGGTTCGTCATGCTAAATATTATATAGAGACATGAACAAATTTAAAGATTACAGTAATAAAGCTTGCTCATTTTATATGATACAGTTAAAAACAATATGGACAAATTTCTGCATTTTTTGAAAATGAGAAAAAGACTGATCCTTTGTTTGAATCTTTTGACAAATAAGGTAAACATTTAATAATGAATAGCATTTATCTTAACTAAAGCTTATAGCAAGTCAAGCATTGGTGACCTTGTGGTTAGCATAGCTGCCTTCCACGCAGCTGGCCCTGGTTTGCTTCTTGGTTAATGCTTTGACACATGAAAAAAAAAAAAAACTAAAGCTTATAGCATTTACCTTATATAAAACTTATATTGACCATATACATTAAGGCTTGTTATGATAAATTTAAGTCTAGCTTTGATAAAGATATACTGCATTGAAAGCCAGACTTAATAATTTTTAATTTTAATCCTGTATTAATTATCCAATTGCCCATTTTCATGGAATATAATTTTACCTTTATATTTCATAAAAATTGCAATAAGGATATAACTGGTTCAAGAAAGCAGCAATTTAGCATTAAAGTTTCTTGTGAAGAAAAGAAGGAATATGAAAATACATATAAACAAAGAATTGAATATGTAAAGCTTTGTAAAATAGACTGAAAAAGAATTAGTAACAATATAAGAAAATATAATTATAAACTAGCAAAGAAAGCTATAAAAGAAAATAACAGATTCAAAACTGTGAACAATATCTTGGTATTGGTAGGAAACTTATTTCATGTAATAAGAAGAAAAGATGGAACTATTACTTTAAAAAAAGATAACATCATGAAATGTGTGGAAGAATTCTATAAAGAATTATATAGTAATAAAAATAAGAAAATAAATTATTCTCTAAAATTACTATGTAGAGTCATGGTGTATATGAAATTCCATGTGAAGTTTATTCACATTCATACATTGGACAGACCAATTATAGAATAAACATAAGAAAGAAAGAACACATTTTGGCAGTAGAAAAATCCAATTCATTAGCCATTTATTCACACATTAAATTAGCTAACCATGACATCAATTTTAATAAAACACATATTAAAGGCAAAAATTGAACAATATGATCACAGACTGTTGAGAAAATCTATAGAGATTTTTAAAAGGCTTAAATAAAAATAAATGGAAAGTGTGTATTAAATAAAATTAACAATATTTAGAAAATGCTATTAGAGAATAAAATATATTTTAAAACTTCTCAGCCAATAAAATTTGAGAATGAGAGGAAAATAACAAAGAAAAAAAATAATGATTTTAAATCTCACCACACACATTCTTATGATTTGAGAAAGAAAAAAATCTGAGTAAAGTAATTGTTATTGCACTGAAATACATTTTTACTACATGGAAGCTCTTGGAAATAATATATATATTAAATTAAATATTTTTATAAATTGTTATTATAATAAAAAATATAAATAAAGAAATTATATCCACGTAAAAAGAGATAACTTTTGCCTTTTGATATATCTAAGAAACTATCAAATGCTACTAATTGACAATTCCATTAAGGCTAAGCAAGTTTTCTCCATTAACTTATAATAGCTCTTTTGTTTAGGGCTTTTTTTGCTGAAGTAAAAGAAGGTCCTCTTTTACATCAAATCCAAGTTGTTAAATGGGTTTGAATACAGAAAGCTATTTTATAGGTGTATGTAAAAGAATAACATATTTTTTGACCTTCTGCAAATAATATTTTAAACTTCTTCAGAGAGTTGCATATATGTGTATATATTAGGTTTATCTGTGTGGCTGCCTGTTATTATTATCAGTATTCCAATGTTTGTGTTGTATCTTTTTTTGGTCTCAGTGATGAAAGCTTTATTCATCAAAAAGAGACAATACACAACAGTTAAAAAAGGTTTACAAAGAAATGATTACATGGCAAAATGGAATTCAAGTACAATATGGTGAAGGGGAAGGAAATACATATAAAATGGGAAGGGGATATGAAAAGAGTATGTAGTCCAGGCAAAGAAGATTCTTGGATAAGGAACAATGTTGATAGCTTGGTTGCCCTGGTGGATTGATAGGAGGATTTGTATGTGACATTAACTTTGGAGGAATTGGTATATGTTAAGTCTTTAGAGGTTTCAGGGATGGATAGGGAGATTTCTGAGTACTGCTTACATACAACAGGCTGATTTTCGTCTTTTGTAGATGAGTAATTTTAGTTTTTCCTGTTATACTTGGAATGGTGTTATGATTGTTTATGTTGTTCTTTTTGGCTTGCTTTTTACCTTTGATAGAGCAAACCACAGCCTGAAAGGGAGGAAAATTGAGGGCAAGGAGATGGAGTTTTTGAAATAAGTTCTTTGGTGATGATGTTTTTAGTTAAATTTTGTTTGAAATTCGATTTGGGTAAAATTTGAATGATTTTGAAGGTTTTAGTTCATGTAGTTTAGGTCTCTGTACATTTTTTTTGTTAGGGCAGTGGCCATCCTTAAACGATTTGAAAGAATGAAAAGTAATATGAAGAAAAAAAATTTGAAATGGAAAAATTAAATCTATTGATGTAAAAGCAAAAAAAAAAAAAAACACTGGAAAACTTGTTATTGATAATTTTAGTTGAGAAATTAAAAAATTTTAGGCACTCAGGGGAGAAGGGTCTGAAAAAAAGATTGTTAAAATGGCCTAAATAACTGGAACAATACACAAAAAACTTTATAAACAAGTCACCAAACAGAGGATGGAAATGAGATAGTTAAATCCTGATAAGCACAAGGTAGACATATGGAAATTATGTTAAAAATGCACTAAAACTGAGATTTAGTGAACGAAAGAGTACATTAGCAGCAAAATAAGTTTTTAAAGGGCCAAATAAGTATAAAAGATACCTTTCACTGCTGCAAAACGAACTTTTCAGAGCCTTTCTGTGAAAACTGTGAGGAGAATGACTTTCTAGTAAGAGCTCCACTTATGGACAAACTTATCTGAAACATTATACTGTCCAGATGCTGGTAGAGTAAAATATAAGCTCTATAGTGATAATATTAATAAGGAAACAGATAGATAATTCAAAAAATGTATTTACAATTTTAATATATATAATCAGTAATGGAAACTTAATTGTGCAATGTTTTTATATGTTCAAAAATAGTAAATTATTTTATTTATATTATTACAAATAAAAAAATGATATATGTTCTATATTATAAATTCAAAATAAAAAGTTTAATCAATAACACAATGCTAAGCTAGCTTTAGTATCTTTTAAGAAAAATACATTTGAAATTTTTTTATAAAATCATTGTTTGAAATACTAAATGATTTCTCACTACAATAAATTTTTGCCTAGATTTAAATAATTATTTTAAAAAATATATTTTTTCTTAATTTACTTTTAAACAATTATTATTATTTTTCTTTCTTTTTTTTTGAAGAAGCACTGTGTTAGGTAAGTCTCTTTTTTTTATTGACCCCATCTTCCCAACTGTTTAAATACCCCAATGCAAGACAAGCTCTTTATTCTTACCTTAAAAAAAAAAAAAAATTAGTGAAAGAAAAAATATTACCAAGCTAATTGCAGAATAATGAGAATTTTAATGATTTTTTAATTCTCGTTTTATCCCCTATCTAAAAATAGTTAGACGTTCACTTACTGCCAATAATTGGATAGTTATTTAGATTGGCTATAAACACGCTATTTGAAATAAAAATCCTAACTTATTTGACTTTAAAAAATTTGGCTCACATTCAAACACCACATCATAAGAATGGCAGACTTTTGCACTAATCACTAAATCTTGAGACCTTTAAGTTTTGATAAATAAAACATATAGATAAATAGATAGACAAATAAATAGATAAACAGACAAACAAATGAACTGTCAAATTGTTAGGTAGGTAGATAGGTAGATAGGTAGATAGATAGATAGATAGATAGATAGATAGATAGATAGATAGATAGATAGATAGATAGATAGATAGATAGATAGATAGATAGACGGATGGATGGTAGATGGATGAATTTTCGTCTGCAAAAATTCAGGCTATTCTTTATGTAAAGGCGAGTGTGGTTGAAATAATATAGCTATCAGGCATTTCAAATATTTTACATAGATTTCAGCTAGCGTTAAGCATTGTTTCTATTTCAAATATATATGTACGCGCGTGTGTACATAATAACCCTTAGGGAAAATATATAGATGGATGGATAAATAGATAGATAATTGATTGAAAATAATTGCTTTTTAATACTCTTTGATATTTTTAATAGCATGATAAATGAATTTAAAAAAAGCAGTACATCTATGTTATTATAACGTTGTGCTTTTAATTTATTAATTTTTTTAAAAAAATGGTTGTAGTTCAAAGGTAAATGTTGTTTTTATGATGAATTTATTCAAATATATATATATGTATACGTGTGTGTGCATAATAGTCCGTAGGGATAGTAATTCAAAATTTTTTGACATAAATTTTTATTTATATATCTAAAAAGCCACTATTTACTAGTAAAGAATTTACAGTTTTTTTTTTTATGTATATATATAAAATTTTTCAAATATTAGTAAACAGCTTGGAAAAATATATATATAAAAGTTTGAAATATATATATGAAAAAAAAAATTTAAAATATATATTCATATTATAAAAAATAAAGATGAAAGAAGTTTTATTATTGATATCACAGCCTTAAAATTTCAATAAAATTTTTTAAAAAAATTGAAAAAACAAACTTTAATTTAAGAAATTGACTTGTAATATAAATATATATACAATAATAAATTCATTCAAATTCTCTGTGCATATTTTTTTAATATTATAACAATCTTTTAAATAATAATTGTATCAAATTTTTGATTTATCTACAATTCATATGCTAAAATGTTTTTCTTTTTATAAATATGCAATTTTAAATCTGGAAGAAAAACAAAAAAAAAAATTAATAAAATGTTTCTTTGCTTATATGAATGAAACTCAATCACATCAAACAAACTGAAAATAATTGAAAACAGGACCCGCTGTAATTATTCATTAAAATTTAACATGATTGAACAAAAATCCCGAGGGCAAAAAGTTTTCAAACACTTAACTGATATTAAGATTATAGATAGATAAAAACAGAATCAATTGTTTGAAAAACATCATGCATATATTTAATAGCCAAACTATAAAATAAAGAAATTTGAACATACATTATTTTTATTTTAATAAAATGATTATTTAGAAAAACATATAAACAATTAAAATATGTCAAAACTTTATAATTATTTATTTTGGGGCGCTACCAATTCGTGAAAATGATATATTTTGTCAGAATGACCCATCAACATCTGTTTGGGTTATTGTCGTGATAAAATCTACCCATCTTACGCCGATCCTTCTTGTTGTTTTTGACTATCGTTATTTTCAAGCTTTATATATTTTTCAAATAAATTAAGGTTATATACTGCACAAATATACTCCAGCGATATTTAAATGTTTAATAGAAATGTATGTATCAACTACTCATAGTGTAAAATAAATTAATAAATATAATAAGGAAAAATGCTTATATCTACAGTAATTTTTATTCTAGTAAAAAGTACATTATAAAAAATAAGGATAATAACACTGGACATAATTAATTCAGGAAATATAAATAAATAAATAATTGGGGGAAAATAAGAACACATAACAGCACTAAATCATTAACATAAAATTATAAATGTAATAGAACCATTCATCTCATAGGCTGAAACACACTAAAAATCTTAGAATGATTGAATTTTTACTTAGAAATAAATAGAACTCAGATGATAATGAAAAGAGAACTACACCTAGCACAGAAATTGATCATTAGTCTATCTGGTAATGGGAATGAATCAAACTATATATAAGTAATTGATAAACTGAATGCAAATTCAAAGTTAAAACCAAATAACCATTTGTATAGATTTCATTCCAACAAATGAAAACAAAAAAAAAATTATCAATGAATATAAATTATTGCAAAATTTGGAAATAATATTGATAACATTTCAAGCAACAAATTAGATGCAGAATAACAAATATACAATGACAACAAAAATTACTTCATATTCTAAATTTGACATTTAAAGCTACAAAACAAAAAGCAATTGCTCATGAAACTATTAGAAAACAGTCTTGCACTATTCATAGTTTTACAGATAGAATAAGTATAGGTAAAATAACAATAACATTTTAAAAAAAAGTCAAGCACACCAAGGAATCATATCAAGAATGCAAAGAACATGAATAACTTATGGGTAAAGAAATACTGCTATCGATATGAACAAACAAATCAATACACAGAATGTCAGCACAAGTTATCAGTGGGTAGTTAGTAAAACAAGCATGACCATATTACTTTGTCTATCAATAGAGAGTAAAAATAAATCTACAAATAAAAATTTAAGAAAAATGAATAAACAAAGTAAATCAATAATTAACATCAAACACATGTATTTCTTTAAATAATATGACACCAGCGTTTTATATATGTGTTAATATCAACAATGACACAACAAAACTAGAAACTGATATGGGCAATCTACACATATTAATAAGCAAGAATACTTGCCACTAAATGGAAACACAACTGTTATCCATAAAGAATTCAATACTACAAGACTGCATTAACAGAATGTAATCACTGATGGCATACCTAACTCTCTGAGAAAGGGGGGTTAAAAACAATTTAATTATTTATGTTTCAAGTTTAAATCTAATCTGATTGAGTATAGATTTACTCATATATTTTTAAAAAGATTTTTCCAACATTAGAATAAAAAATATTTATATTTTTTTAATGTCCAACTTTTATATCCATAAACACAGATAATGCCAAAGCTTTGACAATTGTTTTTAAAGATAAAACTTATATCTAAAGATTTTTTATTGCAATTTCTTCCACACCCATTTACAATAAATCTTTGGATTTTTTGAATCAACTTCTTTTTATTTCATCACATAAAATTTAAAACCAAATTGCTGCCTCTTTATTATATTTATTCATAATCTTATTTTTTCAATCTTTATCGTTCTTATCTAATATTAACTATAATTACATTATTGATCCCTTTTTCATTTTACTAACTCATAATTTCTCTAATCTGGCTTCTTTCATTGGAGATTAAGTATTCTAAAACAAGTAGAATATTATCTTTGACAAAGTTTTATTTTCTAGGATTGAACATATCTATGTACTTCACAATCTAGTCTCAAAATTAAGATAAAAAATAGAGAAAATGAAAGATTAAAAATGTGTTACTTAACACCCATTTTGTATAGTGTGGTTTAATAAGGATCAAGATAATATTTGAGGCAGAAAGATTGACTGCACAATTTTATCTGACATATGAGAGTCCTTATAGATACAAAGAATAAGCTTGAAAATTTTTAATGATTGGTACAATTTTTAAAAAGTTTGAAATGAAAATTAATATATTTAATATGTAGGACAATGATTATATATGGATATAATTAGTAAAAAAAATCTAATGGTTTATTGTTCAGGGTTTCCCAAAAAGTTCACCAGAAATGACAATGTGGGTTGCAATCCACGGATTTCACTCTCCAGAGTCTGCCACTCTATTACTGCACTAAATCACCTATGACACCAAGATAAATAATTTGAGAGACAGCTGGGTAGAAAGCTTTTAAGAAATATAGAATTTTGACATTTTTATTAAGGTAATTGTAGATAATAGAAAGTGTAATGTTTAAACAAATTTTAGGATGTTATTTCATGAATCATTAAAATTAAAAAGCAATCAAACAGAGTTTTGAAAAATTAGTAGTACAGATGTCAAAAAATAGAAAGCTTTTGAGAAAAAAATGAAAAGATAAGGTGAAAGTAGTCTTTCAATTAATTGGTTATTAAAAGTGCATGAAAAAAAATATTCACAAGGAGTTTATGAAAAGAAGACAAACTGGAATAGGCATGTAATAAGAGTTGAAGAATAATCAAGAATATATTGTACATGTGTACTGGATAGATTTGTTCAATCCTCAGAATATTAAAGATAACAATCGAGTTGCTTCAGAATACTTTGTAAGTAATAAAGGAAGTTAGATTACTGAAAACATGATTTAATAAAATTAAAAAGGCATCAATGACCTAATTATGAAGCCACTTATTATCAAAGATAAAGAATGAAAAGATGAGATTGCGAATAAATATAAATACAGACAGTAGTTGGATCTAAATTAGTTATGAAGAAATTGGAGTTGATTATTTATTGGATCATTCAAAAGATCCAAAAAATTGTTGTAAATGACACCAGAAAAAGTTGCAATGAGAAATCTTTAAATATACGTTTTATCTTTAAAAACAATTGTAAAAGCCAAAAAAAGATTTTATTTTCATCTAAAATAAATCACTTTCTCTCTCTCAGGCCTGAAAAATAATACACTATATGTCGTCAAAGGATTAAGAATAGAATGGATCTCTTTTATGCTTGATCCTTTGTTGACACACAGACTATTATTTATTTTTAACTAGAAAGGGTGGTTTATTCTTCTTAATTAATATTAAATAAAATGGTTATAGTGTCTGATGGAAAACTTCCCTTTTTTGATATACTCATCATCAAAAAAACAGAATAATCTTTTTTTTTCTATTTTCAGAAAAACTACACATACAGATAAGTAAAAATTTTATTCCATCATCATCTCAAATCTTTTTTTTAGCCAAAGCTCTTTTCACTAAAGCAATTAACCTTTCTAATATATCATATATGGAAAAAGTAAATCATATAAATAATGTCTTACTAGATAATGATTATAATAATATAACTATACATCAAGCCTTAATTCAAACCCTAAATAATCAAAACAGAAAACAAAAAGGAGGAATAACTATTTGAGCTTGTATTCCTTATAAGGAACTACAGACAATATTGGATGTATTCTAAAACATAATAAAAGCAGCATATATTAGTTATCAAAAAATATTAACATTCTATCCAACCTTAAAGACTCAATCTCTCTTGAAACTCATGGACTTTATGAAATTGTATGTGGCATTTATAGAGCTTCTTATATAGTTAGAACAACCATCATTTTAATTCTAGAAGAGATGAACATGTTAATGCTGTTAAGGAGCACTCATTATCATCAATACTCTCATTTAATGCTATGGATATGGGTTATAGTATTGATTTGTCTGACGTGAGAATTCTATCCAGGTGTGACTGTTTAATAATGTGTGATCAGAGAAGTTAGTGAAATCCTTAAAAGGTCATATTGTATCAACAAACATGAGGATGCATAAATTGATGGCCACTATAACCTAGCTAAAACAAAGATGATTCCTATCCATTTATATACTCAGAACTTCTCATAGGACTGCCAAAAATATATAAAAATAGCATGCAGTTTATATATGTATATATTTACTTATATAAAATAGAATAGAAAATACATAATATTAGAATTCTAGTTAAAAAACAAATTTATAATAAAATTCTCTTATGGCCATGGATTAATCTATTAACAAATAGATTTTCTCAAGTGAAATTCAAATTAGATACAAACACACACACACACACACACACACATATATATATATATATATATATAACATGGACAACCATCCCACAAATCACTTTAAAAACATCTATCTTTAATGTCAAGGTTGTTTTCATGAGATTAATAAACTCAGATTCAAGATTTATAATCAGAGTTTCTTTGACTCCTTTTTTTAATTCATTTTTTTACTTCTTCATTGTCAAATAATATTTTATAACCTGTGTTTGGTTCATGATTATATAAAGATTTGATAAAATATCTATTTTTAACTCTTCTCTTATGAACTTTAACTCTTTCTTTAAAACTTAATATATTTTGAGCTATATAAATTGTAAGGAATCTTATAAATTATACCAGGAATACATTTGCCATCATTTGATTGTTTTGAACTATTTAAAACCACCAAAATGTATTCCTGATATAATTTATGAGATTACTTGCAGTTACCATAAAATTTGTATAGATCAAAGTAAATTGTCTTAAATAAAAGAGTTAAAGATCATAAGAATAGAATCAAAAAGAGGTATCATAACTCAGCTTTGTATATTTATAAAGTGAATACATACCAATGCCACTTGTACATCAACCTGTTAGTGCAGTTAATGGCTCTGCCAAACATCTACCAGACCTAGGAAATTCACATTACCAAGCCAACCTTGGAAGAACCCAATACCAGCAATGAATTTGAGCCAACATTAGCAAAGTGTATTTAGTATTCATCTGTACAAATTTTGTTATGTCAATAAATATATTTTTAAATTAAAAAGAGTCAAAGAAACTCTGATGATAAATCTTCAATCTGAAATCATCAATTTCATGGAAACAACCCCTAAACATTAAAGATGGATGTTTTTTGAAGTTATTTATAGGATAACTATTTCTGTTTTGTATATATATGTTTGCACCTATTTCGAATTTCACTTGAAAAAAATCTATTTATTAATAGATGAAACCATGATCATGAAAAAATTTTAGTATAAATTTATTTTTAGCTAGTATTTTAATGTTATATGATTCTTTATTTTATTTATCATTATTAGTGTAGTATTAGGCAGTATTTAATTTTTTATATGTTTATCATAAAATGACCAAAGTATTTTAACTATACACACATGCACAGAGACAAAACATTTATATTTATGAGATATTTGTCTTGACAAAGCACTCAAACCATAATATGTACATATTTTTATATTTCTTATAACTAGATTATGGAACTGAGTGACAACAATTTGATTCTTTTCAGTTTATAAAATTATGGGCTCAAAAGTTTAAACTATCATAGTACAAATATATGGAAGAAATATTAAATCAACAATAAAATGATAATACTGTATTTTAAATAACAAAAACATTTAATTAGTAACAGTACTTAATTAAAAGATAGGTTATACTACATGTAATTATGCATACATATGTATTTCATTGAATAAATATTTCTATTAAGATAAAAAAAATTAAAATTTAAAAATATTATTTTATGATCATACATCTATTTACATATTAAAAATAATAAATATGACTGATTTAGTCTTCAAAATTATTTTAAAAAATGTAATCAATGAACATTTAAAAAATAAAATAACATATTTTTTCTTTTCCTTTCCCTGGGTCTTCTTAATGAATAAAAGAAGTTTGTTATTAATTTCTAGAGATTTGGCTATAAATTGTTGGTGTAATCTGTTATAATTTAACATTTCTGTAGGTTAATTTATCATATAAAAACATGGCGGGCTTCAATTTTCTATTAATAACATACAAAATCCTTTGAACTTAAAAAAATTATTTATTATATTAGAATTCATAGTTAATTCTGCAGCAGCATTTCTTAAGATAGTAATTGAAGTTGAAATAAGGTTTTCTCTTGATAACTTCTTTAGTTCATATGATGCAAGTGATTCTTAAAGTTTTATTGAGGTGTAATAATAGTTCACAAGTCTGAAAGACTGTAGCACACACATTACTGGCTTAATATATTCATATAGATATTAAACTCTTCTATGCTCTCCTCATATACACCTTAATGTAACTTTTATGCATAATTACTCCTTTATTTTCTTACAGTTTCAACTGTCCTACAGTCTTCATCAGAGCTACAACATTTAAACATATAATCATATAATCATTATTTTTATATACATATTATATATTATTATTCATAATCATATTTAATTTTAATTATATATTATTACATTTTTAAATTCATACCTATTATTTTATTATCATTTTTATTCCATTCTATTATTTTTATTCATTAATATATCATTATAACATTTCTATTTTTTTTTTAATTTCTTTTATCCTAATTTTTCTCTCTATTTCTTCTTTATAAATTTCTATATCTTTATTCATCCTTTTATTTACTGGATAAGCTTTTTGAGTTAAAACAAATTTTGATAAGAATTAAAAAACTCTTGTGAACAAAATCTATAACAACTATCTTAAAGACTAAACAGTTCACAAGTATCTTATGTACTAATTAATTTCAAAAACAAGTCAATAAAAATATAAATAGCGTCTTTGTTATAATAACTTTCTTGCTATTATTACTTAATTACCTGAACTTAGTCAGTTTGGTAAATAATCAATTAACTCTATCAAAATAATTCTAATTAACAAAAGTAAAAACATTTTGAAGTTGACATAATTAATAAATATGATCAACTTGTATATTTTAAAATGAAAAATTAAACTTAAAGAATAGGAGATGGGGCGAAGGGCGGGTCAACATTTTTATTTTATTTTTCAATAATAATAATTCTACTTCAGTCTTTCTTTTATTTTTACAATTAAAGTTTGAAAAAGAATATATTGCAATTTTAATCATGTTTATAATAAAATATTTTACTTGTTTTGTGAAAAGAAAGTCTTTGTTAAAAGTTTACAATTTTTTAATTACAGTTTGCATATCACCACACAATGCTTTCTATATAAAAAATAATTAAAATTTATTAATATCACCAAGTGATAATATGGGTTATGAGACTAGAATAACACATTTCCATATCTATTGGGGTAAAAAAAGATTATCTTACTTTTTTTTTTTTTTTCCATATGTCATAGCATCGCCGGGACGCGAACACACCCCCGTCTGCAACCAACTACTGGCTTGCAAGGCGGGTGCGATGACCTCTCGGCTACTAACGCTTGACAAAGATTATCTTACTTAGCTTCAACATTTTTTATTTCTTTATTTTTGATCTTTTTTTGTTTTTAAAATCATTCTCTCATTAGATTAGTGATAATTTCCTAAATATCGATTTACTATTCTGTGGTGTATTCGATGAAAATATTGCATATTTGTTATTTTATATTTTTATTATGCCAAGTTTTATTTTGCAACCTATGTTTGCATAATATTATTGACTATTATCATCTGCCGAGTCGAATGAATTATCAGAAACAGAGATTAAATTATAATGAGGTAATCACCTATTACTGAAATAGTATTTTTTTTTTAAGAGTAGGTGTTTTGAGATTGGTTTTCATTTTGTGAATTTCTTATTTTTAATGACAATTAATTTATGTAATTCATTAACATTCATACAAAGATTTAGTTTGGGTATGTATTTCTATAATCTGTTTTAAAAATTCTTTTTATTAGAATGTTTCCGTATTTGGGATATGTTTTGTGTAACAAATTTGATACAACATTAATAATAAATTTTCATCTGGTTTTTTATATAATGTTTTGGATATGTATATGATCTGTATGTGGTTGTGTAATGTTAGCGTAAATGAGTAATAAATTCACTGCTTTATGTTTACTTACTTCTCCGGCAGAATATAAATGTGAAACTAACTTTTTCCATGGACTCATAATATCAACAGGCTCTCATAACAATGGTTGAAATAACACATCTTCTGGATTATATTGTACCAGTCAAAACATGTTTATCCATCTAACATGAGCTGGAACTCACAAAATGTACTTCAAATCCAGTCAAGCCCAAGATTTAGGTCAGGGAGCAGCCTAAATTTGAATCCACTCTCTAAGCCCTAGATCAAACACCTAATGGATAACATAACAATGATGGCACATGAGAATTAATTTTAAATCCAACCCATAGACATCTATTAACTACATTCTAACTTAACTAAACTATGCATACATATGGCTGTATGTTTGGAAGTGAAGAAAAAGGAATTCGAACTACTCAAACAAGTTAGACAATAAAAATTAGTTTAATATAATGACAAACTATTATACATACATTTATAAATTAATTGCATACATTAGTATGTGCATGAATGAGCAAGCGGTCTACCAAATGATAGATAATTAGATATTGTCATTCACGCTATATTTCTCATATGCTCTTTATTAGCTAAATAATATATTATAAATAAACACACATCTTTGGTGAATCTAATATTAAGATGCCAATCAATTATTAGAAAGAATTTACATAAAATTGCTATTAACAATTTGATTTACAGTTCTGAAACATGGTGACTAACATATTATTTCGATGAGCATTCTGAAATTCATAACTGATATAATATAAGCTATTTTCATGCCATTACAGTCGTGAAAATAAATAAAACACATTTGAAAATTACATTTAATTCTATGACAAATATTTATTGAAAAAAAAAACATTTAAAAGACAGAATGCTTGATTTTCCCCAAGGCAGATACTCTTAAATACTTAAATAACAAATTATGACAATGGGATTGCAAATAAGGTTGAAATAATATTATAAATTATTAAAATTAATAATATTCGGCATTTATATATATATTTTGAGCAGAGTGCAATTTTAATATTATTACAGCACTAAAATTAGGTCATAAGCAAAAGAAATAATAATACGAAGTTTGACAGTACTGATATAATGGAAAATAACTAAGAAGAAAAGGTCATGCTTCTGGACAAAAATGAAGTCTAAGGCCCCCTTCTTAGGCAGTGCTTAGAGAAAAGTGGATAAGGCATGCTGTGGATGTCACTGACATGCAGTTCTTTTATATGAAAGAGATAGGCATAGCATGTGCCAAACTTATGGGAATCACCACCAGAGGCCTTTTTATATGAAATAAGTGGTCCTGGGAAGGTTAACTATCTTCAGGACAAGGTTTGAGAAGTAAATCTATGGTTTGAACTTGTCACAACCCCCAGATTAGAAGAACGTAGTAGATATATATGAAAATAGACCGAATGTCAGTAACACAGTAATGATAAATATCACTAATGACATTGAATAAGCTTTACTGTTTTAAAAATAAATGACCCTAGTTTGAATGCCATAATTTATTCAGATAATGCGCAATGCCACTATATATATATATAAGTTTTTACTTAATAACTAAAATAGTAAAATACGCAATGCCACTATATATATATATAAGTTTTTACTTAATAACTAAAATAGTAAAATATACATTAAAATTTACCCCCTTCCTTTTCTGCTGTTTAAAAATGACTCATTCCCATCTTTGCAGATTTTACAACAATGGTGAATATTTAAGCATATATTATTTTAAGAGTATGGACAAAGAAAATAATTAGCAGTGATATATAAAAATCAATTAATAAGTCACTTTTTCAGAATTGAATAAATAATATTTATAAAATAAATAAGGTTTCAAAGCATTAATTAGCCTAAGCTCTGAATTCACCCCAGGAATTCAGGATTAAACAAAGGACAAAATTTCCTACTAAAATATAAACAAAATGTTGACTTGTAAAACAATCTGGTGAGTGTATTAATTAATAATGCATTATATTTTAAGTGAGCATTAATAATCTCAATTCATGAAGGTTTACTTAAAAGAAGAAAAGATTTTAGAAATTCAATTTGTCAGATTGCTTGAGATTGGCATATTAATAATAAAAACATACATATAAATAAATGACCATCCCAAGTTAAAGAAAGTCAGAGCATATGAGAGAGAATTAAATTTATAGAAATTACTTGAGAGCAATTTACATATTAGAAAAGTTACAAAATGAAATTATACATTAGGAGAAATTGATAGTAGGATTTGAGATTAGTCAGCTAGATTTACTTTTAGGTGGTATGCAAATCATTACCTTGCACCATTTAAGAGTCCATTTTTAAAAGTACGGCATTTAATGGATACACATGAGTTCTTATGTGGCAAGCAAGTTTCTATTCAGCATTCTAAAGTTCTCCATTGGGCTTTTACTTTCTTTTAGGGCAGCAGTTAGATGATACATTAGCAGGAAAAAGACCCAAAAGAGTCCAAAAGATGATTGGCATTTACTCTATCATTATATTATATTTCAAAGTTGCATGGAGTATTGATGACAGCACACTTCTCTCAGTAGTAGCTATCTGATGGTGATTTAAAATCCGGCAATTTTATACTCGTGTCCAGGTATTTGAAGAATGCTTTTAATTACTTAGTTTTAGCTTAATATCTAGTCTCTAATCTTAAAAATTCTTACCTTTTTTTATCCATTGTTTTTGAAGATGCAACAGTAAGATAATATCCAAAAATAAATTCAAATCTATTTCCAGATTAGAAATAGATTTGACAAAAATGTTTATAACAAAAGAAAATCTTCCTTCCCCAGATTAAAACAATAGTGTTTCCAACCCTTTAATTATTTTTGGACAATTAACAGTTGCATCTTCCATCTTGGAATTTATAAAATATACAGTTTAATAGGAAAACAAGCAATTTAAAAAGAAAAAGTTTAAAGTGACGTGTAATTAAAATATTTTTTAAAAATCAATATTTTGTTAGTATTTTTGCTCCTATAATATATATATATGAGCCGCACCTATATACTTTAATTTAATAAAAAATAATAATTAAAAAAAATGTTAAAATTTTATAACTTAGGCACGCATCTCAAATATATACATAAAATATATAAACACGACAAAAGGAGCGGGATGGAATATAGAGTTTGAATACAGGTTAGTAGATGGAACCATGAAGCACAATCTTAAGCTAAGATTGACTGCCTCAATATGAATAAAAAAAATTTTTTTTGGTATTTTAGTGTGGAATTGTACTGTTCACATTAAGACTTCTGCATCATCAACATTAAGATGATTTGTGATTGTATAAATACCAAAATAATGGTTTTCTATTCTGAAAATTATGTGATCACATATATCTGACAAAATAATTTGAAACATTTAATGATAACAAGATGAACTCAACAAAAATAATCAAATGATAAATAGGAAATCATTTACACAACTATGTTTCATATTTAATGAATCAATACAATAGAAAGATTAGTGTTGTTACAGCATATCCAATTAATAAAGAGGCATGATTACAAACCTTAATATGAGATAATTAAAAAAACAAAACAATTCTTTTAAATATATATTTATAAACCTATAATAACAAAATTCAATTCTGCACTAAAAGACAATGGAAGGTTATCCCTAATTTTGACTAATTTAAATATTGCAAAAGAATACTTTTTTTTATTTTTATAATTATAGTTGCTATTAATAAAGATATATTATATTAAGTAATCCTGTGTGGTAGTATATATATTTTAGGCACATAAATTCTGATAGCTATCATTTTCTGATGAAAATGTGTAAGATGATGCACACACCCTTAAAAAATAAATATTTTACAATAATATACATGCGCACAATTTTATTCGCAAATTTTATTTAAAAAAATATCAGTAGATTAAATATCAATTTTTCATTTACTTAACTTTTATTATATTTATTATTATTTTAAAGACAAATAATAGCATTAACATAAAAAAATAAATCTATATGCAGTTTAATATAAAGACAATTTAAATTAATTCTTTATATCTGACATTTAAAATGTAAAACCTCCTATAAAAATAACAAAAACAAAAAACAAGCTATATCAATTGCAAAGTTAAAAATATTATAAACAAATACTGTAAAATTTAAAATAATCTATTAATAATTATAAATAAATACATGTATTTTTGTATTAAGTTAGTAAAATATAAAAATAATGCATCGTCTTAGTATTTCCTGAAATATTGGACATTTTTCTTCAGCAGTAAAGACTATCTTATCACATCTCTGCTTTATGATCAATGATTAGCCTGGATTTTTACTTTTAATCTAAGAATAGTAGTTACACATTTGTCAATTATTCATTGAATGTCTAGTTAGATTGCAGCTGCATTAAAATAAATACCATTACAACTTTATTTAGAAATGGTTAGTCCTGAAAAAAATCAAAATCTACCCAAATTCAAACCTAATCTTTATTATATTATGAATAACAATAAAAGTATATATACATGGCTACACCTAAACAAGTATACAATTAATACAAATAACATTACCACATGACCTTCTCATATGGCTACTCATATGCTTCTAAGGCAGTTCCCTTCATCCTACTCTAGAGCCATCTATTGTAAGATTGAATAATCAATGGATACCAGTTGTATAGTGCTATAATATCTCCATTCATGGACTGGTTTATGGCTTTTTCCTCCAAAATTCACTGATAATAATTATACTTAATCTCTAAATATAATGGTATAATTTCTGTTCAAAAAATGATAGTTTAGTATGTTCACATGTTGAATGTCTTTGTTTTAATGCAGTGTCATAAAAAACATGAACTGATAATGTTTACAATATACTATAAATATTTAACTAAAGGCCATCAAAAGAAAAATGTCAGAAGTCAGAAAATACAACCTGTACATTTCCAAGAAATTTATTTCTTAGAAAGAATCTCATCAGCATTATAGATCCTCATTAAAAATAAATAATTATATTTATATAAAATTAATCTACTCTAATGAGAATGTTAATAATATCACTTAATTTTGAAATATAATAAATTTATAATTTTTTTATGATTATGAATATATGTATCAGCTGCTGTTATATTTATTGTAATATTGTAGAACATATGTTTTTATATCTTTTTTTCCACCAATTATAAAAATAAGAATTACATAGCTAGAAAAGTCATATATAATTAAAGAGAAAGGATTTCCATTTTTAATATATGTACTGTACTGATCTTATAATAGCTCAACGATGTCATCTTGAGTACTGAGGATACTCTCCGAAGATAGAGATTTTTGAAAAGATAAGAGTTACTGTCTTATCATTAAACCTACATTCTAACCTGTAGTAAGTTGAAAAATTTTGTGAACATTAATATGTGAAAAAAAAAAATAGATGTAAAAATGAATAGAGAAAAATGTTTATGCTCTCAAACTAAGATGCTTCAGATTGACTTATATAATTATTTAAAGATAAGATGGACTTTTTTCTTTTCAAAAATATCTATCTTATGCTTGAGTTGGAGAATATCTTCAATACTCAACAAGATACCTTTGATCTATTATAAGATCAATGTAGTGCATATATTAAAGGTGGAAATTCCTTTCTCTTTAATTTCATATGATTTCTGCAATTATTAAATAAATTTGAATATTAAAAAGTCATATCTGTAACTATTTTAACCAGAATAGCTAATCAGGTAAGATGTGATCAATTAGAAGCCATTCTACTACTGAAAAATAAAATTGTGTTACTTTATTAAGTGTACCAATTAAAAAACAAATTTACCATACTATAAAATCTTTTTGACTGTTATAATAATAATTCAGAATAAAAATGGATACCCATCTCAGCTTTATTAAATATATCAATCAATTAAAAGTATTTTAATATCAATACAAACTTCTGTATGCTAATTCACTAAAACTAAGTGATTTCATTTAAGAATTTAAAACCTTTTACTGTAAAATTATACAACCAAATCCATGCAGAAAATATATTAAACAGTTGATTTTAGATAAATCTTTACCACTAGGTCTATAAAGTTTTTTATTAATAATATTATCATCTTAACATTCTCTAACATTTTACTCTATTTGCTGCAATAGATTTGGCACTTCTTTTAGACTAATAATCTTACTTAAATCTTAATCTCCATAACTTAGTTAAAATAAACACAATTCTATGGTCTCCCATTTCCAATTTTTGACTTGGTATTTTTAATTTATACATATTTGTTTTTTCAATGCATTTTTTTGTATCTAATTAAGAGAATTTTTCTTGAATTATGCTACCATCTAAAAACATTCTTGTAATTTATCACACATTGAGAACCATAAACAATAGGCATGATCCACTATGTTAGTCATAGATAATGTATGGAAATTTCTCCTTAAACAAATTAATACTGAATTACAAGATGTTGTATGAGAATTCAGATACGGCATATTATAAACATTAATTTAAAATCAAAAATTAAAGTCATATGACTGTAACTTTCTGATAATCTTTGAGTCTGTACTTCTCATCCAAAAGCAAAGAATTATAAATGTTTCTTATACATAACTTTGTTTATCAATAATTGCTATAATCTTTTTGTCTCTAATTTTCAACAGATTTGTATTTTATACCTCCTACATTTTCAGCTAAAATATTATAACTAGTTGTAATATATGAATCATGTTAACACAATTTCTATATGAAGTTTTAATTAATATTGGCTTTTTGGATTTTAAAAATTTCTCCCATCAAAATAAATATAAAATAGACCATACTAAAGCCTAGAAAACCATTAATTAATACTTAGAAATATTTCAATGCCATATTTGATTCCTGTTAGATAAACCATTCAATTGTTTGAATTATTGATGATTTATTTTCTATTTAGTGTATAAAATTTTAAATTTAAATGATGGACTTGAAATTTTATTTAACTTCATTTGCAATTGAATAGTCTTTCAAAATACAGAACAAAATTATTATCATATCCTCAGCAATACAAAATTTACAGTTGAAACAATTCATGGCATAGTTCCCACTGTATCCATCTTCTACAATTTAAAACTGGAGATTGAGGTGGACTTGAGTAAATTTGAGAACTTTTTCAGGTCCACAGATTGAAGATGTTTTTAGGTAAATAGTTCAAAGCAGACTCAAGCAGTTACTCAATATATCTGTTTTTTATGGTCAGAAGTTAAAGGTCACAGGTGAATCTAAATCAGATAAGTATTGTTATACTGATTGTAAAAATAATATGATAGCAATATGATGCAGGCTTCGTAACTGGAGATAGTTTACTCATATGGATTTTGAACTCATGGTTTATTTTTATTTTCATATATTTCTGAATGAACCAACTGAATTGATTTTAGGTTATAGTTTTTAACTCACTAAATGAAATTTACTGATTTTCACTATGTTTAATATATTCAAGATTTAATGCCATACTAATTTACTTAAAAAATAATCTCAAATCATAAATAATAAATATAATGGTTAAGAAATAGAAATTCTTTAAAATAAATCTCACCTAATCTGAAATTATTTTAATTTTAATGGAGAAAAAATTTCAAACTTCTTTGAAATAAAAGATGTTTAACATGAAATGTTAATATGTTCAATAAAGTACAGAAACCGAATTAAAAAGAAATTAGTCTTATATATCTCTTATGCCATTAACAAAGGCAGTAGATAGCTATAAGATTTTGTTTTCAAAGTAAGCAGGAGAAACGTTGTGTAAAAAGATATCAATATTTTCATCACAGAGTTTATATATCTTATCAAGCTATTATATATTTTATCAAACTAAAACTTGCAATTCACGGAGAAAACTCTAAATGGTCTTAATAAAAATATTAATTGTTGTCAAGCGTTGTTAGCCGAGAGGTCATCGCACCCGCCTTGCAAGCAAGTAGTTAGTTGCAGACGGGTGTGGGTTCACGTCCCGACCGATGCTATGACATATGAAAAAAAAAATTGTTCTAAAATGAAATATGCAATTAACTACTGTTTGGAATTGACTGATTGGATACTTTCCTTGGCCCAAAATAAATAGATATTCTTTATTAGCTTTGTTAAATGTTTCTGTCTTATAGAAAAAAATATGTCAGTGTTGTTGGTAATTGAATATCATAAAAATGTATTACTCCTAATATATAGTTTATTATTTTGAAAGAATCTAGTAAAACACTTATCAATCCCAGTTAATTATTCATAAAGAGTTTTTAAAGCTTTGGCATTGATTAATCTCGAACAATCAAAAGTTATTGAGAATATTCCAAAAATTGCCTCCCCTCCCTCTTTTTTTTCATTTTTAAACTTGTTTATTACTGAACTAATTTATTATGAACATATTTATGGCATATTAAGTCCATGTACCAATGATTTTATTATTCCTATAATCTTTGTCAACATTGTAAAGATATTTCAGAAATTTATCAGTAATACAAAAATTAAAACAAAATATAAACAAATATAAACTCACCAAAAACATACAAGTATACTATAAAAATAGGTTTAATAAAATGTAAATAAATTTTGTAGAGTTTTGTTTTATAAGTTTACTTTTTAATGTTACATCAACAAAAAAATGAAGGTTTGCAAAATATTATATTTTTATTTATATAAATATATGATATTGGTTTTTGTATATTTATTTTTGTATTAACAAATAAATTTCTAAAATATTTTTGTAAGTTTTGCTTGACAAAGATTACAGTAAATAATTAAAATGTTGGTATATGGATCAAATATATATAAACATTTGTTTATGCTAAATTAGTTCAGTAATAAATAAGTTTTAAAAACGTAAACACAGACTGATACAAGTTATATATTAATAAGTTTTTACTTATGATGTTATTAAGAGAAATATAATAAAGTTAGTCAACAAACACCATTAAAATCTTAATCAAAATCTTTTATTTGTAAAATTAAGTCTCTTAATCTAAAACTAACTCTTATAATAATGATTATTCATGGTGCTGATATTATTATTGAAAATTTATTGAGACTATCAAAAATGTATCATGGCTTTTAATTAAGATTACATGAAGTAATCATCTAGGGGTAATGTTGGCAAATAGTAGAAATTTTTATATTTAATGGTGTTCCTAAATCTGGGACAAACTTTAATAATATTTCTGTATAAACTATGCATGTGATATGTCTCTGATATTTTTAATTAAGAGAGAAATAGTTATTGCTTCAGTCAGTAAAAGTGTAAATTCCATTTTTTATTTGAATTGTAATAAAAAAAAACTGCCAGAAAAGATTAGACATGCAATAGTTCTTTAATTATAAGAACAGAAAAAGGGATCTTGATATAGTTTATTATGGAAGTTGATTTGTTTTTAAAATTATTAATCATATCTAAGGTAAAAAGACTATTATTCAATGCAAAGTGTACATCTTTATCTCAAAACCATATCTAAAAACATAATAAATTTTTAGTACAAAATAATTGTTATTTTTTGAGCCATTCCTTAAGCTTTCAAGATATCATAGGATATTTTTTTTCTAGTGTCAAGATTAATGTCTGTGCTTTCAACTTAAGCAAATACCATAAATGAAATATCCTACAATAAACCTAAACTGGGAGCAAGGTCACTTACTTCTTTTTAATAGTGAAAATAATATGCTTATTTAAATTTATTCCACACTAAATTTTTATTATAAATTTATTTAAATGCACATTGATTACGTAAGTAATATTTACTAAGGCTATAAATCTCAGGAGTGTGCACGTGAAAATGCAAAGATTCCCCTCTTTTCTTCCAAAGTGTAAGCTTATGGTTAAAACCTGTAGAGGTCTCTACCTTCACATTTTCACATGCACACTCTTGAGGTTTATAGCCTTAGTAAATATTACTAAATTTTTATATAAATAATTGTTAAAACTTCAATGATGGTCAATGAGTAATCAAAAATTTAAACAGGTTTATTCCAAAATTGTTGCACATAAATATCATTGAAGAAGTTAGCATACAATAAAATTTATTTATTATCATCTTAATAATATTATTCTCTATAATTGGAGTCTTATGCAATCATCTCTATTGCTCTTTTACCAAGGTCTGCAATTTTTTCCTAAAATACTGCTTCAACCTTTTTATATTTCTCTATTTTTTATACATTTCCACATTAGCTAACTCTTCATACAGTAGTACCACCAAATACAAGCATTAGTAATTAATAAATACTAAAATATTTATGTGTAAAATCCCTATCTACTGCATAATTATCCAACATCCCCAGACTAGTTTGTAGCTTGTGAATTTCGAGCCTTGAATTTGAGAGCATTGTACCCAGATCGTAAGATCTAATGCAACCCTTCAGCAGCTATTGATTACTAAAGACTGCATTTGGTGGCATTATTACAGGAAAGTTTGATACCATTATTAACAGTCCTTGTAAGCATAAGAAATGGTGATCATATGATGTTTTGATGGTTTTATACACTTACACATATTATTAAAATATGAAAGTATTTGTGTAGAATACAGAGTGGAAATTTTTCAAAAGTTTATTGTGGTTCTGCATTCTGAATAAGTATGCTTTAGTAGTTTTTATTTTGATGGTTTAGAGATCTTTCATCTAGATGATGATTCACAATAAATAAAGCAATAAAGTGCAGATTATATGCAATAACAGATATCCAGAATAGTTTAGCACAAATGGGCTAAAATGTTTGGATAGATGAATAACTTAAAATAAATTGAGCTGTTCAGGCTCAATATAAGGTATTCTTTATCAACTAACAAATTGATTACTTAGCCCTGTGCAGTTCAGAGCAATGACAAAATGATAGATTTGAGGGATAAATGTTTCTGAATCATAGCTCAATTTATCATTTCTGATGCTTAAACATTGCTTAAAGAACCATTTGAAATATTTTCTTGCATGTTTTAGCTTAGTAGTAAAATACTCAAAATTTAAAAATTTCTGGATCAAAGTTCAATCTGCAACATTCAATGCTCAAACATCACATGGCCTCCAGAGTAACTGATTATTTTAATTATTTTATTTTGTAATATATTAACAATTTTTTAAACAAATAAATATAGTCTTCATATTTAGTGAAACAATAGATAATAATTTTTTTTTTTTAATTTCAGTTATATTATTGTCGTCCCTTAAGTTATAAAAGTTGTAATGTCAGTTGTATTTAATGAAGACATATAATAGTTCATGTTCTTTGTGACACCAATCAGAGGAGATTTAAAAAATTAAATATGCCTAAATGGATATTTTTGAAATACATGTCTGATGCTAATATATGGAAGACTGGTCTATTCTTTGATTTCTGAATAAATACATCAGGATGCTTAAAATCAGAAAGATGATAGAAATTATTAAAGTTAGTCCAATCAAAAAAATTCCATCTAGAAAATTTATTTGCTATTTGTACAAGAGCTACAGCAATGACAATATATATTATATATACGTCAAATGATGAACTGTGGACTAGCAGAGTTAGGACTGATTCCCTGTAATTATTGTAATGATTCAAGTCACATAATGAAAGGAATGCATGTTATAGTCATTGACAAATCATGGATTTTGTCTAAGTAGCGACATTGATAAAATTTGACAATGTCCCAAAGATCTTTTCAAAGGCATATTTCATGAAATACTGATTTCTTGTTGCATATTCCTGCATGGGTTATTATCTTTTAAGATAGCTAGGCATCTTTGCTATAGATTAATGATTTATTAATACTTTAATGATATGTTGATGAAATTGTGCAGATCTTAGTGTTCAGTTTTTTTAATAAAAACTTGACAGCCATTTTCTATCAGAATAACAATAAATGGTGATACATCAATTCTTTCCAAAAAACTTTTTTTGATCCACCTTGATTTTTAGATTTCTCACTATCAAATATTTGTAGAGCAATGGTAAGGCTGGATGATGACTGAAAATAGGGTAAAAAAGTTTAAAAAATCAGATAAATCTTGATCTTATATAAATATGGAAGTTGAACAATAGAAAATACTGTTGCTTTTAAATTGTGATAACTAATTTACATTTTTGATAAAAGCAACAAGAAAAATCAAATAAGTATTCGATCAAATTAGCTTGAACTCTTCACTTTACAAATGATCTTATTTTAGCCATATTATGAAATAATTAATTTTATTTACAAAGATGTTTGGAAAGCTTTATAGTGGGGGAAAAGGCAAATAGATATGAAATGGATAGACTTTATCGCCACAATAACAAATATGCCATTTAAAAGCCTGATAAAAAAAAATCAAAACCATTTGTAAGTCATTCTGGAAAAAAAATTGTTTAAATAATCATCAGGAGTTTGTACCATTTTGACCATTCCTAATAATGATGATGATGATGATGATAATAATAATAATAATAATAATAATAATAATAATAATAATAATAATAATAATAATAATAATAATAATAATAATAATAATAATAATAATAATAATAATAATAATAATAATAATAATAATAATAAACATTGAATAGTGGAACACTTTTCAGAATCTAATGGATTTTTATTATTCTAAGCTGTCACATGAATAACAAATGTTGTGATTTAAGATAACATAGTTCTATTTTCTAATTTGTATAACCAATGCATTGTTTTAAAAAATGGCAATGTTATTTACATGCTGTTCTACATCGAATTATAAGTTTATGTTCATCTGCATTATTCCTTTTAGATCATGTGATTTCTATGTTGAGCATCGCATATATATATATATAGTTGAAAGGCTGAAAGGATACTAATACTGCATATGCTTATCATTCTTTTGATGTGGAGTTTGAACCTAGTCTCTATAAAGCTTGGTCAATTCCATTCTAACTAGATCGAGTTTTTCTTTCAGTTATGGATCCATAGCCAGCCTAACTAATTATTTAATAATAACCACCAAATAATTATGTAACTATTCTTAAACAGAAATAAAAATAAGTTTAAACCAGTTCTGTTTTTCTTTGAGAGAATGTCGAAGAGTCCTATTCCTATTTGAATTTTATTTATGTGCATACAAATATATTAAATTATAAAAGAATAAAAATTTAAATTTTATATTTTATAATAAATTTTAATTTATTAGAAAAATATTTTAAAACTTTTTAAGTCAAACTTTTTTTTTTCATATAAAATAATTTTCAACTTTTTTATCGAAATTATTTTGAGAAAATTCTTTTTCTTTATTGTAATGTACTCTCATAGGAAGGGACTTTTTATGCAGATATCTAATAGTAAACATCACAAGAGTATTATTATTATTATGATTATGTTAATGAGAATTTTTCTGAAAGCAATTCAAAAATGATATTTTTCCTAACAAAATGTAATTTTTTACATTTTTTCCCACCTTTAGGCATTTTTTTTCTAAAAAAAATTTGCATAAAATGTTTAGTAAATTTTCTTCATTTGCTTAAAATTCTCACCTGAATAAGCTGCTTATGATAAAGAATTCCAACAGTTTTTAACTAATAGAAGATAAATTTAATTTCATTAAAATTATTTTTACAAAATAACTTGTGCATAAATTTTCAGGCATAAGTGCAGTTTAATGCAAATGCTTTTTCATACATAAATATGTACGTGAATGAATGCGTATATACTGTTTTTGCATATATATGTATAAATAGGAGGTTAAGTATAAATGAATACTCCATATATAGGCATATTTATCTGTACGAATTATTATCGATTAATTTTCGTTCAAATAAGACTTTTTTTTTAAAAAAAAAAAAGTTTAATTCTTATAAAATTAATGTTAAAACTGAATTACATATATACCAATAAAACCAATTGTTAGCTGTTCCATTAATTATCTCTTAATCGTAGTAATGATGTGATATTTATGTTCAAGGGCAATTATTAACCGTAATTCTCAAACTTCAGGTCTAAAGTGAATTGCAGTCAAAACAAAAGTAGTTTCTTATTCTCGAATGTCTTACAACTTACCGAGCAACAAACCGATTACTTTAAGAAAAAAATGCACGCTAAATATTATTAAATTACAAATTATAAAAGATTTAAATTATACTTTATTTGCTTCTTAGTTGATAGTCAAAAGGAAAATATAATGTCATTAATTAGTTATAAAACCTTTTTGCAAAAGTAAAAAATTCCTACATATTGAAGTAAACAATTGTGTAATAACTTTTATTTAAAATAAAATGACAATAACAACAAAAAGTCAATTATTATTTTTTAAAAAAATCTCCCCCATTCACAAAGCATTGCTTATTGGAACAGAGCTCCTCTGTTATTCCATTTATTATTCCCGAGACATTCTAGAATGGAGCTCCGTTAAACGGAAGACATTCTGGAGTTGAGTTCAAATCAATATATCAGTATTTTAATTCGCAAATCATATACATACACCCTAGAATGTTATTAAATTGTGATGTGCGATATCTGACTAAATAATTGACGCATATATTTGAAAAGTGTTGTAAATAAAAAATATTATGTGTATGTATATATTAGGCAGACAGGAATTTAATAAAATTCTCAATAAAAAAACTCTCTAGAAAATTAATACATCTGTTATGCCAAATAAACAAATGTATTCTAATTTGAAAATTTTGCAAATCTAGACTAATTACTCTAATCATATAAACTGCAAATAAAAACTACAACTTAGCGGGCGAATGGAAAAACCCTTGATTGTTGTTATAAAATATGACTGGAGCAGTGAGTGAAAAGAGATGTATATGCTAAAAGGTTTTAAAGTTAGAACAACCAGCAAGCAGCTGCTGTATATAGAATTAATAAACTGAAATCGTTAAATGTAGTCTCTGAGGGTTTATTTAAATACAATATGGACAAGTATTCAGCTGGTGGTAGAGGATCACCCTTGGATAAACTAGGATGTAATATCATAAAGTTAATACAAGTCAATGATTATGATTTGCAAATAAATTATATCTACTTGCACCTTTAGTTTGTTGTACCAGTGAGTAATCAATAAATAATAAATTAAAAGCATATTTAAAATAATCTTATAGTTTTCGCAAAGCATTTTTATAATTTCATTATTAATAAATTCCTTTGCATTCCCTTTAAGTCTAGAATTTTACTTAGAAACATTAAAAAGTTGTTAAAAAATGGTTAAATGATTATTCAGAGTCAAAATAAATACTCAATCATTCTTTTACATATTTAGAAAAGGTTTTGAATTAAAAATATGAATTGTACTTTACAATAGATGATTATTAAGTTGCTCACATCTATATTTTTAATAAGTTTCAATTCTATTATTTGATCACATCTATAGTTTATTTCTCTGGTCTTTTGATATAGAAATATGAATTAATTTTTATTTATTATTAGTACTAATTAATATTTAGTAATAACATATTAGAAATAACCTTTTATAAAATTAAAAGTTTAAATAATTGTTTCACAAACAGAATTAAATACAAAGTAAAGATAAGTAAAATAACATCATATTTCAGCAAATTTCCTCATCTGTATGGTCTATCTAAAATCCATAAGGATCATGTTCCATTAAGACAATAAGTTAGTCCCAGAAATTTATCAATGCCAAAATTTGTCAAGATTTCTTCTCAAACTTCTAAGTCCTTTGTCATACAAGACCAAGTCCCTTGTAAGGGATTCTAGACACTTTGAAGAATTAATCAAGAACATGAAAATCGAAAAAAACTGATTTACTGATAAGTTTTGATGTGGAAAGTTTATTAACAAATGTACCATGTGAAAAAGCATTGTCTATTGTAAGGAAAAGATTAAATGGTGATAATAGCTTACAAACCAGAACAACTCTTCCTATTGATAGTATAATGGAACTATTAACATTCTATATAAAAACAACCTACTTTTAATATAACAGAATTCTTCCACCAAAATCAAAGAATGACTATGGGCTCACCATTGTCACCCCTGATTAGCAATATTTAAATCAAAGAACTTGAAACCACAGCCATAAAAAACACTTCATATCCACCTAAAGTTTAGCTTCATTATGTAAATGATACATTTGTTGTATGGCCACATTGGTGAAAAATTACTACAAACTTTCTGGAAACACATCAACTACATATACTTTTCAATTAAATTCACAATAGAATCAAAACAAGAACAAAAATTGGCATTCTTAGATGTTCTTGTGGCAAGATTCCTTCATGGCAAAACCAAAACTACAGTTTACCAAAATTCCACACATACAGAAAAATACTTAGCTTATACATTCAATCACACTAGAAACACAAAACATTGGAGTAACAGAGCCTAAGAGTCAGCAATTTGAAAAATAAAAAGATTTATATAGAACAAACTCTTATGAAAAATGATTATCCATCAGCTGTTATTAAGAAAACTTTAAATAGACAACAAAAAGAACCATCAAAAGAAAAAAAGCAGTTATGGGTACTGTAGTGTGTCCACACATAACAAAACTAGAAAACTAATTAAGGAAAATTTGCAGTCAGTATAACATCATAACAGCTTTCCAGAGCCATATGACGCTATGAGAAATTCTAACACATACAAAGTGTAAACTTCAAATGCTGAAAAGCAAAAAAACTGCATTTGTGAAATACCATGTAAATGTGGAAGAATGTATATTGGTGAGACCAGTCATCCCATTGAAAAGCTCTTGCAAGAACATAAACTGATAGTTACAAGAAGGAAAACAGATGTGTCTAAGATAGCATATCATGTATGTACTAATGAATTTATGTTTAATTGGGAAAATACAAAAATATTGGATAGAGAAGAAAAGGTACAAAAAAGAAAATTTAAAGAAGCTGCTCACATGACAAGGCAAACAATTCCATAAATCAATGTAGTGTGAATATACCTAATGTATAAAAACCACTAATCAACTTTGCTCCTAGAAAAAAGGGGAGAAATCAGGAAAAAACTCATACATAGGTATATAAAATTTCTACTTACTGTTGCCTTTGGCAGAATGGTTCAGTTAGTTAGAGCATTAATTTAAAATTCAATATTCAAAAAATCTAAGGGACTTGGTTTGATTCCTATGCTATTACTGTCACTGGTTAGGGCAGTAACACCCCAAAAAGAGGGGAGAATAATACCTCTCAAAACATTGTGCATATATTAACCAGTGTGCTATTACTAACAGTTGAATATATTTGGAATATTTAAATAAAGTTAATTTTTTCTAAAGACATTCAAAACATATATTAGATGGTGGAAATAGTCTAACATATAAATACAACTAAAACACCATTATCACAGACCTTCAGGAAAACACAAAGTAAAAAAGTCTTGCATGCATCCACTCATTCATTAAAAATTTAAACAACATAAAATATTCAAATTATAATAAAATTATAAAATATTAATTACATTAGTTATTAATTAGTTCATAAAAATTATAATTTTCTGTTTTTTTTTTTAAAAATTAAACATTTAATACCCATCCTTATTTGCATTTAAAAATTTAAAAAAATTAATCGTAAATCTTTTCTGATTTCATTTTTAAAGTTTTTATTTACAAAAAACAGAACTTTAATATAAAAATAGGAAATAATTAAGAAGATTAATTTAAATAAGACAAATAAATAAAAATGTATAATAAATAGATACAAGCAGGAATTAATAAAAAGTTTGTGTATATTCTAATGAAATAATATCATAGTTTCAAAAATGAAGAGTGACCTGCAATCCTGAGTGAAATAAATAATATAATCACTGGATCAAAAGTATGTGATGTAACATAACCAAGACAGGAGGGCTTCTTCAATTTAAACCCTATAAGTTATCTAAAAGTCTAAATATGAAATAGTAACAAAATCTTTGCAATTTGAACATGGGAATTTAACATTGGGAAACTCTTGAAAGGCAAGCCTTGCTCTTTTGAGACTCAAAGGCTAGAAAATATAAAACATGAAAATGGGTTAGTATAGTGCCTGAGATTTTCTCAAGCCAATGACAAAATACTCTGTCAATCATCAGTAATTGAAAGTACAGCTAAACAAACTTCAATAATCAAAAACTTCCTACAATTTCCAAAAATCTTTCCTCTGCTCTATTTTAAATATGAACTCTTTTTTTGTGTGTATAACAACATTCTATTTCATAATCTATAACTCAGTCATTTATCATTAAATAATCAAATTACCATATATATATACTCTAGTTGTATATTTCACAATATTTAATATTTTTCCTATTAATTTTACATAAAAATAGTCTTGTTTCTTAAGTCTAGTTATATTTGTGCTTCAAATTACATAATCATTTTGTTATATTGACTGCCAGAACTTGATCATTATCAGTCTCTACCTTGAGCTCCATTTGTAATAGTACATACTAGATCATAGCAGGAATAAGGAAAATCATCATCATCAAAAGCAGTGAATAGTCATTAACAAAAAGAATCTTATTTTACTGAGCATAGAAAATGATCAAAAACTTGGCATCAGAATCCCATATTCACCATGAACTACCAGCAATAATCATCAATAGTCAACAGTCATTCTTTGAGACTGGATTTAAAAATAATATTAAATCTGAGAAAATCATCATCAGATATGCTAGGCCATGAGATATGAGGATACTATCCATTTATGTACTATTTATCAAATCTATAAAGTAAAATGAAGTATGTGGACTTTACCTTTCAAATAATTCTACAGAGAACCATCTAAATATTCAGACATATGTATCCATGCAAGCATTAGAATCACAAGGAACTCAGGGACTGTGAATGAACTAAATATACATGGTCAATTCATTTTATTATTAAATAATATTGACTGAATAGCCTATAAACCTCTTATAGCACAACTCTATGGTGAAATCAATCATGCATATGCTGGCAATTCACAAAACAAATAAAAAATAAATATCTCAGAAAAAATGTCAGAAATTATTTAATAAAATTAATTAATAAACAAAAAATATTAAAAAGTGATAATGAAACAAACTAAATTTATTTACAGATAACATAACTATTATTTCATTCTAACTACTCTTAATTAACATTTCATTCAGATGAGTTTCTTTATTTAACTTGACCCTCCTTTTTTCTTTTAAAAAGGAGTATGTTCCAATGCAATTTAAACCAAACCTTTTTTCAATAAACTACCAACAATATTCAGTATTATCAATTATTCAATTTCTTCATAAAATTACATTTATCAATATAGGTGTGCACACTGCAATACCATATCTATGAATTTTTTAGTCATTTTGTAATTGATTAGTTGAGTGTATCTTCTTGAAACTCTTGCAGGTATTACCTTAGTCAATCTTTTAACTCTTTTTTTTTTTTTTTATGGTTCTCTCATTAGTTATTTTCATTCATTTATCAATTTTAATTCTTTTTTTTCAATTCCAGTTTTTAAATTTAACATTCATTTTTATTTGTTTTTTTTTTCTTTTTTTTTTTTTTTGTAACTTCAGGTTTCCAGCTTAACAATGATTTTAATTTTAGGCTATGATTTTGGAAGGATCAATATATAAGGCTTATTGAAAGTTTCTCAGGAGTATTTTTCTTTCGTTTTATTTCTTTTAGTGAAATTGGATATATAGATGAGTAAGTAATAATTAGCTTTTAGAAAAAGTTGTAAAATATGGTTCTTGTAAACTCCATAGTATTATAATGCTTTGCAAACATTTTTAAATCTAAAGATGAGATCAATCTAGGGTCAGACTTCCAAACTGAGTTTCTGACTGTTGAACTTATTACTACAGAACTCTGCTGAATTCTACTACTGATACATTCCATTTTTATAAAAACAAACTTGATATCAATATTTCATCCAATCATGTGACTACCTAAGCATTGAGAAATTGATTTTTCTTTTACAACAAAGATTATATTTTTACTTTAAAAAATTTATTTATATACTAATAATAGAGAAAGCATTCTATTTATGCATTAATTAAAACATAACTTAGAGATAAAGATCTTAATCCCTTCTTGCTTTTTATTTTTTAAAAATAACATATTCTATGTACACCCTACATTCCAATCTCTTATTATTATTATTTTTTAAAAATAAAATATATAAAAAATGAACTACACATATAAAAATATCCCTTTTCTCTTATTTTAATATACCTAATAAAAATTAAACATTTATATTATTATTAAAATGTCTTAAATTTTGTCACATGATCATTTTATATATGTAAAGTCTTTTACTAAATTAACCAAGCTAAATTTCTATTTAATGACTAACTAAAAAATAACTCTTTTCAAAAGACTATTACTACATATATAGTTCACTGGAACAAAACTTTATTAATCAACTCAAAAGTAGGTTTCATTAAATATTTGTATTAACA
The DNA here is from genome assembly GCA_028023455.1 of Epiperipatus broadwayi. Lineage (NCBI taxonomy): Eukaryota > Metazoa > Onychophora > Udeonychophora > Euonychophora > Peripatidae > Epiperipatus > Epiperipatus broadwayi. The sequence goes on from JAQFVV010013219.1 coordinate 166,813, forward strand.
TTTGATATTTGCCTCCCTATTAGATTAAAAGCTTTAATAATAATAATAATAATAATAATAATAATAATAATAATAATAATAATAATAATAATAATAATAATAATAATAATAATAATAATAATAATAATAATAATAATAATAATAATAATAATAATAATAATAATAATAATAATATGTAAATAAGCATTTATTTTTATATAGTGCATGTTTATAATTGTATTACATTCAAATATCAGCCTTTCAAGCTAATTGTGCATATGCTTTTGTGAGTGTTAATAATAATAAATGAATACTTTCCTCTCCAATACAAGATATAGTATTTATGCCAGTACTTCAGATTTGCTCATATATATGCATTTGAGTTGTAGGAATAAGTGGATTCATTTTATTCCTGCATAAATACTATATCTTGTATTGGAGAGTAAAGTATTCATTTATTATTATTAACACTTGCAAAAGCATATGCACAATTAGCTTGAAAGGCTGATATTTGAATGTAATAATAATAATAAAATAATAATAGTAGTAGTAGTAGTAGTAGTAGTAGTAGTAGTAGTAGTAGTAGTAGTAGTAGTAGTAGTAGTAGTAGTAGTAGTAGTAGTAGTAGTAGTAGTAGTAGTAGTAGTAGTAGTAATAATAATAATAATAATAATAATAATAATAATAATAATAATAATAATAATAATAATAATAATAATAATAATAATAATAATAATAATAATAATAATAATAATAATAATAATAATAATAATAATAATAATAATAATAATAATAATAATAATAATAATAATAATAATAATAATAATAATAATAATAATAATAATAATAATAATAATAATAATAATAATAATAATAATAAACCATCATCAACAGAAGATCAAGCAGGAATAGAGAAAATATCTTATAAGTCAAGACACAAAACAGTAAAATATATAAAAGAATACATATAACGTTAGACATTCTGTTAATTGTATAATATTTTCTTTCTTTCTTTTTAATATTTTGTCATTTAATATTTTTTTTATTTACTTATATATAATTATAATAATTATATTATGAGGAGGCAAAAGTCGAACCTTAACACTTTTTTAAAATTGTTATTAAATATATTTTTTTAAAATCTCACCAGTTTCATTTAGTCTTATATTCACCATTCAGTATAAATTAAATTATAAATTGCTATTTTATAATCAGCATGGGTGTTAGTTTTTAAATCACATTCCTCTTATTTAAATAGTGAATTAATTTACGTTTAATGCTGGTATACTGATATAAGCTATTCTTAAGAATGAGTGATTTCTTTCAAATATTACCATCACCAATTTCCATCTAAGAGGAAATATAACATTAAAATTTCTTGATTTAGTCATACATTTTTATGATTGTTTATTTCAGTAGAAAGCTCAATTTGAATTTTTTGTAAAGCAAAAAAAAATATAGGTATGATTTATAAATATCTCTTAACAGTAAATACCATATATGGATAAAATAACCTGTACTATTTATTACAATGGTGCACAATCCTGCCTGACAATTAAAAACAAGTTAAAAAAGGGACATAACTTGTTTAATTAGACTCAATTAAAAGAGACTACGAAAAAGATTTTCAAAAGAAAAAGTATATGAAATAATAATTGTTGTTAGTAAAATTAAGATTATAGTCATGCTGTATATTGTTTGATTGAATTTGTTTTTTCACTTTTTAAATATATATGTAGACGCGGAGAAACAGAATCTTAAAACTGTTAGAAGAAGAAATGGGTGTTTTTTTAATAATTGAATTACTAAATAATTCTATAAGAAATATATTATATAAATAAATAAAAGTTGAGTTACTGTATTGGGGTAGGCAGTAGTATTAATAATAGAAGCAAAAAAGAGGAGAAAGCACAATAAGATGCAGTGGATAAGTTATCATATGTATTATTATAAAACTAATAATAATAATAAGTAAAACAGTACTGGTAATGATAACTTATGCAAAAAGTAGAAAACAAACTGAAGAAAAAAGGATTTATAGATGAAAACATGGAAAACCAAAAAAGAACAATTAAAACAGAAATAGAAATGAAGAAGATCAATTGGGCAACAATAACGGAAATATTTTTAAAAAATGTCACAAAGAGATGATCCTCAACAAATAAGAAATGCTCAAAAATGAATGAAATGTCCAAAGAAAATAAATAAGAGATGGCTAATAGCTAAGGCCAAATTCCAAGATGAAATGATTAAAAATAGATAAAATGGCCAAAGAAATAAAGGATAGCCAAGGCTAGCTGAAAGAAAAAATTGTTATCGTGATGGAGAACTATTCAATAGACTGTATGATTGCTTAGTAAACCTAAATAACAAGATTGTTGAAGTCAGTGAGGAAGTGACAAAGAATAAAAATAAGAATAATGAAACATTTGAGCTAATGGAAAAGCATATGTAATGAAAGAAAAGTTAATAAAATGACAAGAGGAAGATAAAGGAGATGAGTCAAAACCAAGAACAAGAGAAACTAGAAGCCAAAGTACAGATGTTAGAGGCTGAGTAAAATGATGAGAGTGGAGTTCAAATAATACTGATATTAAAAAATGAAATAAATATTATTCAATCTGAATATAAGGTCATAAGAGCAAAAATGGAGATAAATGGACATAATTGTATATCCAGTAATGTGAACCAATTTCTAAAAATAAGAATCTTTTTAGTCACAGTAGTAAAACTCCTATAGAGTACCTTAACAGTTTGAAAAGATACTTCAGTATCAATACCATGACAGAAGCAGTTAACTTGCTCTAGCAAGTAATCACCTACAAGGTGTCACATTTGGTGAGCCTCTATTTAATAAGCTTGATTGTTTTCCTGAATTGAAATTGGTATTGAAATGGATTCCCAATAGGGCACTGTGTACCAGGTATCTCAGGAGAGCTATTGACCTGGTAATTCATACTCTCTGTATTTTTAGGAGACAAGTTAAGGCTTTAATAGCCAGTTCATTATCTGAAAATCAATTAAATTCAGATAATGAAGCACAGCTTTCTGAATCATGTGGAGAAAATTTTAATTGATGATGATTGTATGACCATTGAACAATCTTTAAGCCAGAAAATGAAGATAAAAAACAGGGTTAAATCTCTATATTAACTTATAGTTTAGGAAAGAGGATCCTCATGTAAATTTAATAAAGGTTAAGAAAAAGAAGGTATCACTTTTACCATGCTATTATAAAACAAGAAGGTTGAGAGGCAATGCAAAGAGAACTTGACCACTTAAGTGGAAATGGTGCCAATATTGTAACTGATAAACAGCATCACAGAGATATCCATCATCTGCTGTCATTCTGTATGAGCCTTAAAAATAAAAGTAGACCTCTAAAGAATGAACTGAATATCAGATGGAAGGAATAATATAGCAAACATGTAGAACAGTTAAGATCTCCATTTCCTAGCCCTTCACACAGCTACAAAAGATAGCACCAGTTTAGTTGATAAGGAAAGTCTACTAATTTAAAGACTATAGATTAATCTTATGATAATTTAAGAATATATATTGAGACAGTATTGGAAATAGTGGAGGTGTATGGAATAATCATTATGGCTTTAGTTATTTGAATGTTGGGTGAAGTTGATGTGTATATCTAACTAATTAAGGATTGGAAAATTGCACTGGATTGCTAGTCATGTTGCTCTCATCTATAATGTCATTAAATGAAAAAAGAAATTCTAAAATGGAAAAGGGGAATGATTTATGTTTCTGTCATGCAGTTCCATTGTACAATTACTGTACTCACTGAGATTGCTGGTGGAGAAAATTTTCCAGATTTTGAATATTTTCTTATTAGTTGAAATTTTCTGACAAGTTTATGCTATTCAAACTTCAGTGTCCTTGTTAGCCTCCTTATGTGAGAGCATGATTAGCAGTTTGTCGCATGTTCATATACCTAAGATATGAAGAGATAGGATAGGTTATTTACATTATCATGGTTCATTTGAATGGGCAGGTAGTTATTGGAATTGTTGCATATCATCTGCATTTTCTCTTATACAATTATAATATATGGCTTTGAATTTAAAAAAGAAAAACCAGCTTGTAAGTCCATATAAAATTAGTTAAGCATGACAAAAGTAGAGTTGATAAAAGTAGCAGTTAGAAACAAAATCAATTGATAAAGATGAAAGTGTCATAAATAGAATGTTAACTCTAATTTGTTCCTCAATTAGATGGGTTATTGTGTCATCTCATGATACAAGACCAATACTAAATACATAATACTTTGGAAGAAAACTTTATTAGTCAATTTAAAAGATTTTAATTAACGACGTGTGTTAACATTTGATATTTTGTTCCCATAATAGATTAAAGTGTTGGTCATCAAGAGGACAGCACAGCTGCCTTACAAACAGTTGTCCCAGGTTAGTAGGTTCACTTCCTGACCGATGCTATGACACATGAAAAAAAAAGCTTTAATAATAATAAAAAATAAACTAAGAGAAGTTCAAACAGGAACGAAGAAAACATCATGCAAGTCAAGATACAGAAAAGTAAAATATATAAAAAGGTACCTATAACTGAACTGACTATAAAAAATACTGGTAAGACATTAAATTTATTAATACAAAATGAAGTGTAAATAATTTTTATTATTCGGATTATGTAACTTTAGATATTATGTTAATTGTATAATATTTTTTCTCCTTTTTAATATTTTGTCATTTAATATTTTCTTTAATATGTATTATCATAAGTTTTTTTTTGTTGTTGTTGTTATTAAATATATTTTTTAAAAGCCCACCGGTTTCATTCTAGCTACTTTCATGCTAATTAGCCTTATATAACATTTTAAGATAACAACTAACCATTCCATATAAAAGAAAATTATAAATTGGCATTTTATAATTGGCCAGAGAATTAGTTTTTGGATCACACTCCCATTATCATTAAAATAGCTCATTAATTTACTTTTAATGGTCAGCATTCAAATATAAGCTATTCTTAAGAATGGGCTATTTTTTTATAATACAGTATTATCTTGACTAATTTCCACTAGAGAGATAAGATAATCAAGAAATATAACTTTTGTTTCTCAATTTAATCATACATTTTTACGATTGTTTATTTTATTAGAAAGCTCAGTTTGATTATTTTGCAAATAAAAAAATATATAGCCGATTTATAAACACCTTTTATTTATAAAGACCTCTAGATGAATAAATAACCCATATTGTTATATGTATATATTTACAAGTTCGATATAAAAGTCTTAATTTATATGCAATTTGTCTTTTTTCTTATGTAAATTAATTATACTTTGTTTATAAATTAATTATATTTTATTTTCCCATCAGTAATATTGTACTCTTATATGAAAGATAGGGAATTTCATATAAAAAAAAGTTATAATAAACAGCAAACAAACACCCACTATTACTTGCTATATAAATATTTAAAAAAATAAAAGTTCAGTCATCAATAGTGTATTATTTATTTTTTCAGATTGGTTAAAGAAATATTATTAATAGTTTATACAACTGCAAACATTTATGTTTTTAACAATGAAGCTGTAGTTCACTTGGCTCAGATTCAAATCCTATATCATAGCATGGCAGGAAAAGGTTCTATTTCTAAACCACAAGACCCTACAAATATTTTGTGTGACTTAATTAATCTTGGTTATAGAGTTAATAAAGCAATATTTTGAAATAAGGTATATTAAGAAAAGAGAATCACACAAAAACAATGAATGGATTTAATTTTAAACTAATATTAACCTGATATTGGAAAATTCTAGAAAGTTTTAATAAATATGGGCTGTCACATGTAGGAAGAAAAAATAATCCACTAAAACAATTTTTAATTGGATACATAAAACCAATAAATATTATAGAAATCTGAATTTGCGATAGGCATTATTATGAAAAGCTTTCTTCAGAGTTCCACAGTGAGAAAGTTTTTGGAAATGTTTTTCCTTGTAACGGGCAATTAGCAGATAGTCATTATGATATTTATATATACATAAAAACTTTTTAAATGCTGCATTGATTGCTACCATGTGCAGTTTAGCATGGTACTAATAATGGTTGAATCTAAGAGTGAAACACTCCTTTATTGATTTCCCCTTCTCTCCTTCTCCTCTTTACTATCATCATCATCATTATTATTATTATTTAAAAAAAATCTGAAATGATAATTTCTCCTTATTATATTGAAGATCATAATATAAAATTCGTTGATATTCAGAAAGACCTTGGTATTATTTTTGCAAGCAATGGATCATTTCATCATCATATTGAAAATGTAATAAATATGGCTTTTAAAATTATGGGTGCAATTTTAAGGCATGGTAGACAATTTACTAGTTCTACAAAGTATAAATTATTTCTCTCTTTGGTTTTTCTTATTTTAGAATATGGATCTGTTGTTTGGAATCCCAGTTCCAAATGAGATATTATTAAAATTCAATTGGTTTATGATAAATTTTCCAAGTAAGTATTAGTAAGTTAAATGACCATTATCTATCTCTATCTGTTAGAAGAAAATTGAAAGATCTTAAAATTTTATATAACCTTGTCAATTAAAAAATTTATATTAACTAAAAAAATTTCAAATATTACTTTTAATAATTGTTTACATAAAACACATACATTTACTTTATTTTATATTAAGATTTGTCATCCTAACATATTAAAATTTTCATCTTTGTGTTGTTACCTAATTCCTATAATCATGATTTTACTAAAGAAAATATTTTTACTTTAGACTTTAATAAATTTGTTACTTATCTTATAAAGAAATATGGCATATAATCATATTAATAATTTGTTATTTATACTCATTTATATATATTATTGTATAGTTGTTATGACACAATTCTGTAATTGGCTTAATGCTGTAGTTTTGTACAGTAAATAAATTATTATTATTATTATTATTATTATTATTATTATTATTATTATTATTATTATTATTATTATTATTATTATTATTATTATTATTATTATTATTATTATTATTATTATTATTATTATTATTATTTATTACTTCCGGTTTTCTAGTGTAAAGACGTGTTTACTTGTTCTCTTGATTTTTTAAATTTTTAATGATGGATTCATGTTCTATTTGTAAAGAACTTTTACCAAAAAATGGTAATTTCGTATCCTGCTTTGGTTGTACGTCCGGTATGCACTTTGCATGTGCATCGTTGAGTGATACTACTTACCGAAGAATGTCTATAAAAAAGAAGCAAGAATGGAGGTGTGCTGCTTGTAGAGTTAGTTTTTCTAAGGCTAGTGATGTTTTGGATTCATCTATGACTGCTAAAAATTCACCTGATTTAATTTTGGAGGAAATTTTGGATAAATTAAAATTATTGCCGGTGATTCACAACACAATTTCAGAGTTATCTCAAGCAGTTGCTAATTTGCGGACAGAAGTTATTTCTTTGCGTGAAAATGTGGATCGGAATAATCAAGAAATAATTCGTCTTTCTAATTCTTGTACTTCAAATGAGAATGAGATTTTGTTATTGAAAGATAAATTACATTCTATGGAACGATTTAATCTGGATCATGAAGTTGAAATACAGGGTTTGCCTTTTCAAGAAAATGAAAATTTGCCGTTAATTTTAACTAACGTGGCGGACAAGCTCGGTGTTTCAGATGTCGCTATAGATTTGGAAAACGTTTTTCGTACAAAAAATAAATCAGGAGCTCCAGGTTTTGTTGTAGCTCGTTTTAAATCACGAAATTCTGCCATACAGTTTTTAATAAAAAAAAAATCTGTTTTAACAGTTTCTCAAATTTTGCCTGGGGTTAATAATAACAAACGTATTTATATTAATCAGCGTTTGACTCCATTCAATAGAAGGCTTTTATGGTTGGCGAAACAGAAGTTACGTTCTGGTCAAGGTTTTGCATTCATTCATAATGGATCAGTGTATGTGAGAAAAGATTATAAGTCTCCTCGTGTTTTAATTAGAAATGAAAGTGATTTGGAGTCATTCTGAAATTTATTTATTATGATAAATTCTGATTTGATTTCTCAGGAAAAAGATTTTGCTTCACTTAAATTATTTCATTTAAATATACGTAGCATTAGATGTCATTTTGATGAACTTGTAGTTTATTTAAATAATTTTCCTTTATTTCATTTTGATATAATTATTTTAACGGAAACTTGGATTTCTTTACAAGAACAAAATTTATATAGTTTGAATGGCTATACGAGTATACTTTCTCCTCGTATGCATTTACGATCTGGTGGTGTTATGGTTTTTATAAAAACCGGTTTAGACTTTTCTTTCAATATTCCAACATTTAATACTGCAGAATGTATTTTATTAACTTTGAAACTCCCTAAATGTGTGCTTTCTATTTTGGCTATATATAGATCATGTACAAGTAAAGTTTTGGATTTTGTTACTGAACTTGATTCTTTGTTATTAGATTTGGGTTCAGAATCTGCTGTTTTAATGGGTGATCTAAATATTGATTTGTTAAATAATGCTTGTAAGTCTACTATAGATTATTTAAATTTACTTTATAGCTATGGATTTAGTCAAACGCTTTTTTCACCTACGCGTATTACTCCTATATCTCAATCTCTTTTAGATCATATTTTTGTTAGATTAAGCCGCAGTTTATTTTCTGATTCGTCTCTTTCTAAATTATTTCTTACAGATCATTTTGCTACTGAATTAAAAATATTGAATTGTATGGATAATATTAATGTTTGTGCATATGTTGAGAAATTATCTTTTTCTAAATTGAATTATTTATTATCTGTTCAGAATTGGGATGAGATTTTTATGATAGATAATGTAAATGATGCATTTTTGGGGTTCCAAGCTATTTGTTTAGATTTAATTGCTAAAGCAAAGTTTCATTTAAAATTGACAAGTAAGAATAGAAGAAGATCTCTTTGGGTGACAGATGCGCTGGTATGTAAAATTAATCAGAGAAATGTGTTAAAATCTTTGGATGGCTCATCAGATGTTTTAAAAAAACTTAATGTTGAAATTAAGTCTGATATTAGAAAGTTGAAGTTTAGATATTATCAAGAATTTCTTAATGATAAAAATGTTTCTTTGAAATGAAGAACAATAAATTCTTTGATTAAAAAATCTTCTCCTGATCATATTAAATGTATTAAATATAATGAAAGTTTAATTGAGTTACAGAATAATGAAAAATATTTAGCTGATCGGTTTAATGAGTATTTTGTAAATTTATCGATGCGTGATGTGCCTGAGCAGATTTTGTCTTCTTATTCAAGTTTGAATTCTTTTTTATATTCTGATGTTTCTGAATCTCAGTTGTCTGTAGCAATTGATAGTTTAAAAAATGTCACTTCTTTTGGACTAGATGGTATAACACCTAAGATGCTTAAAGAAAATAAGGTTGCATTTTTGCCTATTTTAGTTCATTTATTTAATTTATCTTTGCAGTCTGGATCATTTCCAGAATGTCTGAAAGTTAATGTTATTACTCCTGTTTATAAAAAGGGTGATTCTACTCTTATGGTCAATTATAGGCCAATTGCTATTATTTCTGTTTTTTCTAAATTATTGGAAATGATTGTTAGGGATCAAATGTTGTCATTTCTGTTTAAAAATAAAATTTTATCTGACTATCAATATGGTTTTCTTCCTGGCAGAAGTACATTAGATGCTTTAAAACATCATGTTCAGTATTTAACATCTTCATTGGATCAGGAACTTAAAACATTGGCTATTTATCTTGATTTATCTAAAGCATTTGATTCTGTTAATCATAATATTTTGATTAAGCGTTGCTACTTGTATGGTTTTCGTGGATCTATTGGTAGTTGGTTGGAGAGTTATTTAAATGATAGGAAACAGTTTACTAATATTTATGGTACTATCAGTGATGTTGTCTTGATTAATTCTGGAGTTCCGCAAGGTTCAGTACTTGGTCCTCTATTGTTTTTAATTTATATTAATGATTTATTTTCATTGAAGTTACATTCTAAGATTTTTGGTTTTGCTGATGATATTGCTTTATCTTGCAATGCTGTTTCTTATAATCTTCTTGAAAAATTAGTGAATGAGGATTTGGACTCAATTGGTAAATGGTTGGCATATAATTCATTGTTGGTCAATTTAGATAAAACAAAAGCTATTCTTTTTTCTTACAAGCGTACTTTTTTTTCTCTTAAGATTAAAATTTGCTGTAAGTATATTTTGCATTATAATAGTATATGTACTTGTGAGAATATTCCTTTGGTAGATAATTATTGTTATTTGGGAATATATATTGACTCCAGATTGTCCTGGACAAATCATAGGTACCTGTGATTTGTCAATGGTTACGTAATTTAAACTACATGTTTTATTATTTAATTAAATTTCTTCCTAGGTCTGCTCTCATTTTTATTTACATTGCCTGTTATCAGAGTATTTTATCTTACAATATCATTATTTGGGGTAATGCTTCTCCACATATTTTATCTTCTTTGCGTGTTTTGCAAAATTATACTTTGCGCATTATTTTTGGTAGATCTCGTTCCTCTTCTGTTCGAGATATTTATATTGCATTTGGTTTATTTGATGTAAATCACTTATATCAATATAGAGTTATTTTTGATATTTTTTGTGCTAAACCTTTTCTGAATTCTAGAGTTTATGTTCTAAATACTCGTCTTTCTAATAAATTTCAATTACCTTTACCAAAATTTTTTAAGGAATCTAGTAGAAGACAATATGTTTATTCTGGGTCAAAGTTGTTTAATAAATTTGTATATGAATGTTCAATTGATCTGAATAATATTTCTTATATATCATTCAAAAAATATTTGTGTCAATGGTTGTGTAGTATGTATTAATTTTGGCATTTATTTTATTTATTTAATTAATTTTATTTATTTCCTAAACTGTTCTTTTGAGTTTTTGATTGTATTTTTATTTAATTTATTTTTACATGTAAATTCCACACACAAGATTTTTCTTGTTTGGAGTTTTTAAATATTTGTGATGTACTTTGTTTTATTTCATAGAATAAATTGAATTGAAAATTGAATTGAATTATTATTATTATTATTATTATTATTATTATTATTATTATTATTATTATTATTATTATTATTATTATTATTATTATTATTATTATTATTATTATTATTATTATTATTATTATTATTATTATTATTATTATTATTATTATTATTATTATTATTATTATTATTATTATTATTATTATTATTATTATTATTATTATTATTATTATTATTATTATTATTATTATTATTATTATTATTATTATTATTATTATTATTATTATTATTATTATTATTATTATTATTATTATTATTATTATTATTATTATTATTTTGATTGGAGCCCGTTATATTCCTCAACAGATGCTAATTATAATATGGACTTTTTTTCAAGTATTTAATGATCTAATTGATTTTTATATACCAAAAAAACGTGACTCTCACAATTTTTATTTCCCTTTTTGGTTCTCAGATAAACTTAAAAAAATTATTAGAAGGAAATTGTATCATCATAAGCAGTACATTAAAACACGAAATATACTTTTTTACAATAATTTTATTAATTATAGAAGATTGGTTAAAGCTATTCAGAAAATTGATTTTCAAAACTATATTAAAAATATGGAGCTCAATTTGTCAGATAATCCTAAAGAATTTTGGTCTTTTATTAAAACTTCTGGCATTACCAAAAGAAAATCTCAAATGGATTATAATTCATCTTTATGTGCTGATGACTTTTCAGTTCACTTTTCTGAATTATTTGGTAATTCTCAACTGTCTGGGTTTAATTTGATCAAGGGATGTTTTAATGATAGCATTTCTATCGATTGTTTCAACAATAGTGATATTATATCAGCTGTCAAAGAACTCAAAATACATTCAAGTATAGGTTATGACAATATACCTTCTTTCATTTATAAAGGTTGTGTAGAATATATTGCTGCTCCTTTATGTTATATTCTTAATTGTTCCATTAAAAATTGTATTTTTCCTAACTCTCTAAAACTTGCCAAAGTTATACCTATTTTTAAAAATGGTTCAAAAGATAATGTTAATAATTATAGACCAATTTCTGTGCTTCATACAGTTGCACGCATATTTGAAAGATGTGTTTATAAGAAAATTGTTAATGACATAAATAAGATTTTGGTTCCTGTGCAACATGGTTTTTTACCTGGAAGATCAACTGAAACTAATCTTTTAACAATAACTGATCACATTGCTAATGCCTTTGAGAATCAATGTCGTTTAGATGTTGTTTATTTTGATTTATCCAAGGCATTTGATAAAGTGGATCATTCCAGGTTGCTTTTCAAAATGTATAAATTAGGTTTTTCCTATAATTTAGTTGCATGGTTTGAATCTTTTATTAAGAAGAGAACAGCTTATGTAAAGTTTAAGAATAATTCTTCTAATCCATATTATTGTAATATAGGAGTACCTCAGGGCAGTATCCTTGCACCATTATTGTTTAACATTTATATTGATGATTTGGGAGAGAGTTTAGAATTTTCGCATATTTTATGTTATGCAGATGATTGTAAAATTTTTAAAAATATAAACTCAATTAATGATTGCATATTATTACAAAAAGATATCAATAGTTTTGTGAAATGGTGTAGAGATAATAAAATGGATATTAATATGGATAAGTGTTCAACAGTTTCTTATTCCAAAAAATCTGAAATGATAATTTGTCCTTATTATATTGAAGATCATAATATAAAGTTTGTTGATACTCAGAAAGACCTTGGAATTATTTTTGCAAGCAATGGATCATTTCATCATCATATTGAAAATGTAGTAAATAAGGCTTTTAAAATTATGGGTGCAATTTTAAGGCATGGTAGACAATTTAGTAGTTTTACAAAATATAAATTGTTTCTCTCTTTGGTTTTGCCAATTTTAGAATATGGATCTGTCGTTTGGAACTGGGATTCCAAACGAGATATTATCAAAATTCAATTGGTTTATGACAAATTTTCTAAGTACATTAAATTAAAAGACCATTATCTATCCCTATCCATTAGAAGAAAAATGAGAGATCTTAAAATTTTATATAATCTTGTGAATCAAAAAATTATATTAACTAACAAAATTTCAAATATTGCGTTTAATAATTGTTTACATAAAACACGTACATTTACTTTATTTTATATTAAGGTTTGTCACTCTAACATATTAAAATTTTCACCTTTGCTTCGTTTGCCTAATACCTATAATCATGATTTTATTAATGAAAATATTTTTTCTTTAGACTTTAAAAAATTTGTTACTTATCTTGTAAAAAAGTATGGCATATAATTATATTATTTTCATCATTTTTACTCATTTATGTATATTATTTATGTATATTATTGTATAGTTATTATAGTGCAATTCTGTAATTGGCTTAATGCTGTAGTTTTGTACGGTAAATAAATTGAATTGAATTGAATTGAATTGAATTATTATTATGTTTCAATAAAGCCTTTATTGATCTCAATTGTTCAAAGAAGTTTACATCTAGAAAATTTCAAATTTAGCATACAATGAATAATATTAAGGTAAACATATATAAATGAATTTAGTGGTTACACTTTGTGGTTAATGGACTATAACAATATAAAATATAAAAAAGCAAAAATAATCAGAGTTCTAAAGTTTGATGAGCTTATTTAGTTTTGTCCACATGTCACTTTGAATGTTAGTTGTATGATAGTTTTCTTTGTAGCATTCACAGCAGTGATGGATGTTTTAACAATTATCATGTTGCTGCATATATATTATTATTATTATTATTATTATTATTATTATTATTATTATTATTATTATTATTATTATTATTATTATTATTATTATTATTATTATTATTATTATTATTATTATTATTATTATTATTATTATTATTATTATTATTATTATTATTATTATTATTATTATTATTATTATTATTATTATGTTTCAATAAAGCCTTTATTGATCTCAATTGTTCAAAGAAGTTTACATCTAGAAAATTTCAAATTTAGCATACAATGAATAATATTAAGGTAAACATATATAAATGAATTTAGTGGTTACACTTTGTGGTTAATGGACTATAACAATATAAAATATAAAAAAGCAAAAATAATCAGAGTTCTAAAGTTTGATGAGCTTATTTAGTTTTGTCCACATGTCACTTTGAATGTTAGTTGTATGATAGTTTTCTTTGTAGCATTCACAGTAGTGATGGATGTTTTAACAATTATCATGTTGCTGCATATATATTATTATTATTATTATTATTATTATTATTATTATTATTATTATTATTATTATTATTATTATTATTATTATTATTATTATTATTATTATTATTATTATTATTATTATTATTATTATTATTATTATTATTATTATTATTATTATTATTATTATTATTATTATTATTATTATTATTATTATTATTATTATTATTATTATTATTATTATTATTATTATTATTATTATTATTATTATTATTATTATTATTATTATTATTATGTTTCAACAATAGTAAACTTTATTGATCCAATAGTTACATAGTATTATAATGCCATAGCAAGATACATGTTGAATCTTATTATTGTTAGTTCAATTTCAAGTCTACAATATTCATTTTTTTAAAAGTACATATATATTATTATTATTATTGTTGTTGTTGTTGTTATTGTTATTAAAACCTGTTACTCAGATATTCTTAAATTTTCTCCTTGTTTTGATTATTGGACTCTCATAATAAAGATTTTTGCAATAATAATTATTTTAATTTAAATGATAAAAATTATAATATGATTTTTGTTAAAAAATACAACATTTAATATATTATAGTGATGACTTATGGCATCTTTGTCTCCCTACCCCCCTTATATTTGTAATCTACATTATTTATATATATATTTTCTTTTTATAATCTTATATGTATTACTTAATTAACTAATGTGCAATCTATAATTAGCATATAGTGCTGTGGAGTAAATTAAATAAATAAATTGAATTTAATAATTATTATTAGTATCGTCATCATCATCATCATCATCATTATTATTATTATTATTATTATCATCATCATCATCATCATCTTTATTAATCCTTTGAGTTTCATAGCATTATGCAATCATGCTATACATGTTTTTGATATATATGTATATGGTAACTTCTTGATCAAGTATTTGTGTCAGAATTATATTTGGATCAATAACATGGTGCAGTTGTAATTTGAAATTATAGCTATTACTAGAGATGATTATAGGGGTATCTTTTAGATATATGGAATGTATAGGGGTATCCTTTAGATATGAGTGCAAAGCTGTAACATTTTCCAAATGGCTGCATCATATATCAGAAATCTTGGTGTATCTCAAGTAAGTGTTTTTAAGCATCCCTGTGATATAATTGTAAGGCAAAGTTTCCAAGTGATTTTATTTGTGTTTAAAATCAGTCTCTCTACGTAGTCTGAAAGAACTCGATTATCAAATACCTGGGATTTGGATATTCAGCAATATGTGCAATGGTATCACACAGTCCATGCAAGAATATTGCATCAAATAATAATTGCCTAGGAAATTTATACAAAGAAATGTTGATGTCTGTTGCAGATAGAATTATGGACTGAGAGAAAAAAATCTTTTTAAAGTTTCAAATAATCCTCTTGAGGTTGAATTATAGCATCTGTGAACCAAACTATAGAAGGGGGAATTGTGCTTCTTGAGTATTGAGGTCCAATTCCCTGATGTCACTAGGGGTTAGGAGTAGTTTTTCTAAATCTTAGAACTAACTTGGGAATAGATAAAATATTGTTACTTTTGTTATTAACAACTATTGAATTATTATTTAATTTTACTATTCATCTATTGAGGATTATTTTTAGTAATATTAGCATATGTTTGTATTCTCTTTGAACTTTGGAATTTAGTTTTACTGAAATTAAAAGTGGTTGAAATAATGTTATTTTTGTTATTTATAACTATTGGATAATTATTACTTTTGCTACTGATCTGGTATTATTTTAGCATCATTAGCATCTGTTTGTATTATCTGTAAGCTTTGGAACTCAGTGTTAGTGAAATTGATGTCAGCCACCTGGACCTGTGACTGCTGTCACCATATTAGTTATCAAATTTTAGACAAATCAATTATTTTGTAAATTTTGAAGGCCAAATTTAAACAAATTTAATAAATGAGTTATCAAGCAATTGAAGACAAAACTTTGTAATAAAATTATAAAAATTTTATCTTGTCAAATGAAAGCTTTAAATGAAAGCTTTGAATCAAACAAAACTGGAGCTTTTTACCTGGGTTATTGATAAATGAACAACTGTGGAACTAATATTTATAGTAATAGAGAAAAAAAAAAAAATTATTGTTGTTTATGTTATTTATAAATTTTAGGGATGGCTGATATATATATACTTTACTGCATTCATATTCCATTGCTATTTTGGATTTACTTGCATAGCTATTTACTAATTTGATCAAAAGAAAAATTAATGCAAAGAATCAGCTTCATACTTTGTTTCTATCTCATTTACTGATATTTTTCAAATTTATTAAATTAATAAAGGAGGAAGAGAATATTTTAAATTTTTTTTTTTTTTTTTTAATATTTCTGATGTTCATTTTTTTTTAAATATACAGCATCAAAAGATTCTTAGAAAATAGCTTTATTTATTTATATCAAATTAATTTCTTTTTTTTATATATATACATATAAAGTTAAAAATTACAATATAAAATGAGATTAAAAAGATATTTCTTTTTATTGATTTGAGAAGAAATAAAAACTGTTTTATCCATTAAAATATTATACAATGATGATGATAATAATAAATGATAATAACTGATTCATTATTACAGTACTTTTAAGGAAATAAAGCAAAGGGCTTCGGGGTTAAAAGATAGAATTAGCAGTTACGTTTTTTGTCTCAAGTAATGCTTAATTCAAACTCTTAGACCATTTGTTTATTATAAAATGTATTATAAATATACTATTTACAGATATAAAAATAATACTTTATAATGTTATTCTAAACACGACAGTGCATTGAATGTTATAATAAATCTGTCAAAACTCTTATTAATATAATATTCAATGCATTTTCCTGATGTGCCTGCCCTTGATCTGGAGTTCAAATCTTAGGTATAGTTTATAGATCTTTCCCTCTTAAATTATTGTAAGCTCAAAGAAAGCATCACAGGGATGTTTTTGGTTAAAATTTGCATTAAGATTTTATTTTATTTACTTAACTTCATCCTATAATAAGTTTATGGTAGATTTGTAAAGTAACCAATAATCACTTGATAATAAGACCATATTCATATTACTAGACTACATGTTCACTATCAAGGAGCACATCCAAGAGCTACTTTTTTATTTCTTCAACTTTGTCCAGAATCTTAAGACTATTTGAAACTCAAGTCATTAGTTTGAATAATTTATATAAAAAAGTAAAGGCAACTAATATTGGTTTTTAAATAACAATAGATCCAAAATAATTTCTGTTGAAATGTTAAATGTAGTCCCTGTAAAATATGAATTACATTTAGAGAGATTTGAACTTAGGACTTTTGTATCTATATTCATCGTCTATTTCATGTTAAACAACAAATATGCATAACCACATACATGTGGAAAAGGTGAATGATCCCTAATGTATGTATTTTGTGAAAAACCAGCAGTCATAAGTTGGGAAAAGATCATAATACCCACACATATTTACAATCAATGATCAGTTTATATTAAAATAGCAATTCCTTAAACTTTACTGGACAGGCTTCAATCTTCTCACCATTCCAATTATTAAACCATCAAAACACTGGTTGTATATATGTGTGGGAGATTATGATCTGGCCCAACTGATAGGTTCTGGCTCTAAACAAAATATGTATATTGGGAATTATTTAGCTTTTTTGCATGTATGTGATCATGTGTATCACTTGCTTGAGATAAAATGGAGGATGAATATAGATTGAAAAATAATTCCCAAGTTCTAATCCCTTTACTTACATATGTAAGAGACATTCAGTATAAGCAAATTACATATTGCCTTATAAATGAATTACACTTAGGGAAGTTGTTCTAAATCTTACAAATGAACATATGATTAACTGAAATAGAAGGACTATTTGTTTCATTTACTGTAAATATAATATCAATCTGAATTTATTTGAATTAATTATATATTTTCTTCTTTTTAATATTCAAGTTATTGAAAATATTTATTTTTAAAGTTTTTGTTATTGATTATAGTTTATAATGTTATGAACAAATACTTTAGACAATATTTATTCTTCTGTTACAATGGTTTATAAGCAATAAAGTAATATTTTTTAAAAAAAAAATTAGAATAATGAGAGAGAGAGAGAGAGAGGTCTAAGTTTTGTGATGTGGATGAATAAGATATAATGAGCTTGTGATAGATATGCTTTGATAAAAATCAAATAAAACACTTGAAAATATATAGATGGAAAAACTTCCAAGAAAGTGTTTACCACATCTATCTTTACTACACATAACTTGGGATTCATTGAATTGATAAGCATTTTAAAGGAAGGTTAAAATATTCCATTGGAAACTGCAGACCATTAGTTAATCATCTAACTATCTATCTAGATAATTTGGCTGGAAGATAAAAAATGAGGACAAATACCTCAAATCAAGATGTAGATCCTAGAGAATTAAAAGATATATTTCATGAGAAATGACTACTGCAATTAAATAAGCTAAATATAGATGTTATTTAATTAATTTGTTGTATGGAAGTGAAACTTGGACACCTTATCAATGTAATATAAAAACATTAGAAAATTTTCACCAAAATTACACTACAAAATTTTAAAATTACAATAGCAAGGTCAAAAAGAGCAATTAATGTTTTTTAATTTGTTGTTTGAGATATTATAAGATCTATTATTATAAAATTATATTTTTTGGTATTGAATATATGAAACACATCAACAAGACTTTTTAAAAGTTGCCTTTATGGTTAACTCAAACATGGTTTTCATGGCAAAGGTAGATCCCATTTATGTCATAAAGATTATAATTAAAACATTCTATAAGAAGTGCAATATTAAATATTTTTATTGGAAAGATATGATAGAGAATTGGAAAGCTACAGTTAAATACTGTGTTGAAGCAATTCAAAAAGAAAGTTTGCTGCTGAAGAAATTAAAAGACAGCATTACAAAATATCAAGCTAACAAGTAATGGACTAGCAGGTTCTATATTTGGACATATTTATGGTTTAAAGATTGATTAATATAATCATCACAAAACCCATCTCTAATGTAATTTTTACTATTTCTTTTATTCATTTGCAAACAGCTGATTAGTCTAAAAAATAGTCTTTTCCTTTCTTATTTCTCTTTGCAAAGTCTTTTTCTTTCATTAGTTATTCAAATTATTTCACTTTAACCTATACATATGTATGTATGAACATATGTCTGTATATGCAGTAGGTGTTTGAAATGTAACAATACACCTACTGTAAAAAAATGAAATAAATAAATGAGATATTTTGAATATGTCAGCTACCACTATTAAAATTCATAGGCATGCAGTAGCATGAACTATTCAGTTATGCTATGGATTGCCTCATAAATGGTTTTGATTCTAAAACAACATGCTTTTGGTGGTTATTTTGGAAAAGGTGATGTGTATTAGAGAACAGTTTTGCCCCAAAATTTCCTGAAACCACAGTGTGAAACTCACACATAGTGTGGATATTATTAGGAAAATTCCATAAGGTAAGCTTAATTTGTGACATTATGCAAAATGGGTAAACTTATCTCCTCACTGAAGATAAACTTTTGAAAAGGAGCAATTCAGTGATACAGTGTCTTTAAAAATCAGTGCAGAAGTTGGCACAACAACATAAAATTTCTATTGGTATGCCATATATTATTGTAAGGAAGAAACCAACTTGTCCCCTACAAAGTTACTACAGTACAAAAATTGAAACAAATAGAATGAGCACATACATTACTGCCATGAGTCTCAGAAACTGATTGCAAACAATAATGAATATATTATTTATGTTTTATTTTTTTACTGATGAGGCATAGTTTTATCTGAATATTTAAATCAACTCTCAGAATATAAAAATATTATCAGTCCATAATTCAGGCTGTTTATAAAAAATTCCTCTCCATGAGTAAATGGTTGATATGTGCATGGTGATATTAAGAAAGAAGTTTGTTGGACCTATATATTTTATGATAATGTTGCCAGTTATCATAATTTAATAATATTTTGTTCCCATTCTTTAATGAACTTAATGGAAATGAAATAAATAATGTTCCAGCAAGATTGCACCATTAATGAGTTTCTTTTGAAGATATCTAAAGACTTGTGATCTACTAGATTATCTCATCTGAACCTTCCGGTTTCATATCTTTGGAAAGCTGCAAAAATTATGTTATATGAAAACAACCTATATTCTATTAAAAAATGGAAATTTACAATCACAGCATGCATCGGATGCATAACAAGTGAAGTATTAAAAAATGTTTGATAATAAGATTAAAGATATGCCCAATTGCTCGTGGAAGTTTTTTTGAACTTATTTGGTAATAGGTAATTAATAAAAATACTGTACATATAGCATATAAAAATAAAATAAAATGTATCACATTTTCCATAGATAGAGAGCTGCTTTTGATTATCCTGTATATATGTATATGTGAAAATAACATTTTTGGTATCTGTAATTGAAATGGAAATAACTACCTACCACTGAATTATATAATGTCTAACTGAGTGGGTGATAGTTAAAAAGGTGGGATCTTTATTAGGTTAATTCGCTTCTCTATTATTAATTAAATATCTCAGCAATTCTAAGATAAAACAATTCAAAATTTACACAGATATTTAGCTTATTTAATTAAATAGAATAAAAATAAGTTATATATTTGTGGTCTTAATTTCTTTTATTTTATGTTATGTGAGTAACTTAAATTATAAATAAATGAAATTTTAAATGTTTATCTTCATTATAAAATCATAAATTAGCTGCTCACCCACACTGGTCGAATGCCTCAAGTATAATTAAATTTTGGAGCTGGACATCAAATACTTTAGTTTACTAATTAATCAATTTTATTCCTTTATATACAAGAATCTTGTCTTAAGAAAAAAAATAGTAATTGTAATCCTTCTAAAAATATTTTTTGTCCATTTTATTTTTTATTTGTTGTTTAGTTATTGACTTCTGTTTAATGTATTCATTTCATAAGATGAATGAAGTTACACTACATTGTTGGCATAGATTTACTGTTCTATTTCTGACACTAACAAACAATTTTGCTTATAGCATGTAAAATATTATTCTAAAATTTTCATATTTCATCATAATCAATGAATAAGTAATATTTTTATACGTTAGCAATGTTAAGATAAAGAGTGGATTCATCTATTCTTTAAGCTTTCAATCTTTATAAGCTTTCATTTACTAATATTGCTATTATTCAGATTCATATATGTTAATCATTTTGAAATTAAAATTGTTCATATAGAGAATGGAAACAGAATCTCTCTTTTAACATCTTCTATAAGGAGTTTGCTATTAACTGAAAGGAGACCCTTTGATTCCTCTTGGAGGCCTTAAAGGAACCGAGCAGGGCAAATTCCTAATGTCCACTCCATACGTTCTTGTCATTGCAGCTGTTATTACTATATGTTTATTCATATAGTATACGAACATGGATGGGCTGCTCACCAACACGCATTAGCCAGCGTGGTGAGTTTATTGGCTTTTTACCTCTGAGTTTAAGATCAAGAAACACCATGGTCTTTCTTCTCAGTGCCTGATAAGGCAGAATGAATGTTTGTGTAAATGATAAAGATTTTTCCCAATTATACAATTATGACAGACAAAAATAAAGCATGGCCCTTAATCCCAGGAGGCTGTAAAGTCACCAACCAAGGCAGCGGTTGGTGGCCGAAGGCGGAGGGTGCTAAGAATATCCTGGAGGCGGACCCAGGCTGCCATTTGATGATGACTTTTTATTTAGGTACTTACAACTGCAGATCACTTTCAAGTGAAGGAAGATTGCAAGAATTAGAAGAAGAACTCTCTTATATTAAATGGGATATTATTGGACTTTGTGAAGTTAGAAGAAAAGGTGAAGAGACAATTGATTTAAAAAGTGGACATATGCTCTATTATAAAGGCACAAATATTGGAAATACAAGTGGAGTAGGATTCATTATAAATAAAAAGTGGAAGAACAATATTGTGGAGATTGATGGTGTATCAGACAGAGTGGCAAGATTAGTTATACAACTTAATAGCAGATATCAAATGCAGATAATTCAGGTTTATGCCCCAACAAGTTCTCATAGTGATGAAGTAGTAGAAGATTTTTATATGGATGTACAAAAGGCTTTTGATCAGAGTAAACAACATTTTAAAATTGTTATGGGAGATTTTAATGCTAGAATTGGTAAACAAATGAAAGATGAAAGTGTTGTAGGTAATTTTGGTTATGGTAATAGAAATGAGAGAGGACATAGACTTGTGGAGTTTGCAGAGAAGGAAAAACTTTATATTATGAATTCTTTTTTTGAGAAAAATGTTAGAAGGAAATGGACATGGAAGCATCCAAATGAAGGTACAGCAGAATTGGATTATATTTTGACTAACAGGAAATACATATTTCAAGATTGTAATGTTCTTAATAAATTTAACACAGGAAGTGATCATCGATTAGTAAGGTGTAAGATACATGTTAATGTAAAACTAGAGAGACAAAAATTATTAAGAAAAACTATATTTACAGTTGATATTCCTAATCTTCAGAAACATTCTAATGAATTTAAATTAGAACTTACAAATCGGTTTCAAGTATTAGTAGATTTTGAACATGATTCAGATTTGAATGAAATTAATATGAAAATAACTGATACACTTTTAAAAACTGCAACAAAGATAGCTGGTAGAAAAAAGCAGCAATTGACTAATAAAATTTCTACTGAGACTAGAGAACTTATGAAGAAAAGAAGGAATATGAAGATATGCAAGAATGATGCACTAAAAAGAATTGAATATCTCGAATTTTGTAAAATGGTGCGGAAAAGAGTTGAAAATGATATAAGAAAGTATAACTGTGAACTAGCAAGAAAAGCTGTAGAAGAAAATAAAAGTCTTAAGAATGTAAAACAACATTTTGGTATTGGTAGGAAATTTATATCTGCAATAAGGAAAAAAGATGGAATTATTACTAAAAAGAGGGATGACATTATGAAATTGGTAGAAGATTTTTATCAAGAATTATATAGTAATAAAGAACAAGTACCTCCTATATCTATTACATCTTCCGAATTGCCCAGAATTTTAAATGAAGAAGTGAGAAATGCAATTAAATGTATGAAGAAAGGAAAGGCTCCAGGTAATGATGGAATTATAATTGATATATTAAAAGAAGCAGGTGAAGAAACAGAAAAAATATTAGCAAAGTTATATACCAAATGTCTAAATGATAAAGATGTACCGGATGATTGGAAGAATGCAGTAATAATATTAATATTTAAAAAAGGTGATAAAGAAGATATTAGAAATTACAGATCTATCAGCCTTTTATCAGTTTTATATAAAAATTTTACCAAGATAATTACTTCCGCTCTACAGAGAACCTTGGATTTTCACCAACCAAGAGAACAAGCTGGATTTAAAAGTGGTTTTAGTACAGTAGATCATATTCAAGTATTGAGAGAAGTTATAGAAAGGACAAATGAATATGAGTTGTCATTATGTTTTGGATTTGTAGATTATGAAAAGGCATTTGATTCTATAAACATTTCTTCAGTGATTAAAGCATTGGATCATCAAGGTATAGATCCAGGATATTGTCATATTTTAAAGAATATTTATAAAAATGCAACAGCAACAATTAGATTACATAATGATACTGGGAAAGTCAACATTGAGAAAGGTGTAAGACAAGGTGACTCCATATCTCCAAAACTTTTTACAGCAGTGCTGCAAGAAGTATTTTGTGGATTAAAATGGGAAACTAAAGGAGTGAAAGTAAATGGAGATTATTTAAGTCATTTAGATTTCGCAGATGATGTAGTTGTTTTTGCAAATAATGCTTCAGAGCTGCAGGAAATGTTGCAGGAGTTATCAGATGAAAGTAGGAAAGTAGGACTAAAGATAAATGTTAAAAAGACTAAAGTAATGTTTAATCGATTTGCTCCAAATATGAAAATAAAGATTGATTATGATGAATTAGAAGAAGTTAAGAGTTACAAATACCTTGGTCAGATTATTAATACAGATGGAAACATAATAGAGGAAATTAATCATAGAATTAAACTTGGTTGGAGTGCTTTTGGTAGAAATAACTTGATATTAAAAGGAAATATGCCTATGTGTTTGAAAAGAAAGGTTTTTAACAAATGTGTTTTACCAGTTCTTACTTATGGATCTGAGACTTGGACACTTAATAGAAGATCAATACAGAGACTTCAGACCACTCAAAGAAGTATGGAGAGATGTATGTTGGGAGTAACAAGAAGAGATCGAAAACGCAATGTATGGGTAAGAGAACAAACAGGTGTTACTGACCTCATTGAAAAAATTAAAAGATTGAAGTGGAGTTGGGCTGGACATATTGCTAGAAGAGATGATAATAGATGGACAATTGAAATTTTAAACTGGATTCCAAGAGATTGTAAAAGACCCAGAAGGAGACCACATGTAAGATGGATGGATGAAATAAGAAAATGTGTAGGGGTGATGTGGAGAAGAGAAGCTAAAGATCGGAGAAGATGGATTAAACTTGGAGAGACCTTCATCCTGCAGTGAATTGATAATGGTTGATAATGATGATGATAAGCAAAGGTCAAATATTAGCTTGTAACTGCAAATATCAAATAAGTATATGTGAAATTCAAATGTAAGTAAACCAAACTGTTATATATCAGCAGCTAATAAAGATTAGAGTGAATTCATCTATTCTTTTAACTTTCAGTTTTTATAAACTTTTGTTTGCTAATATTGCTGAAAATTCAAAATGGAAATCATATGTCAGCCAGATTTGAAAATTAAATTAATAATTTTGAAATTACAATTGTTTAAATAGACTATATTTAAAGATGGCTAATATATAATCTCCACTCTAAATTCCAGAAATATTAACAAACAAAAGCTAAAGTCAAAAGAATAGATAATAACTCCATTTCTTATCATTTCCCAACATATAAGAACGTTACTAATTCATAGTAGTAGTTTTCTATTCTATCATGTCAGCTGCTTGATGGCACTATTTATATGCAAAAGCACATAAATCTGTTGTTTATGTGCCTGCCATCTTCTAGGCCTATACATCTATACCAAAAAGCACAGCAAGAGGCAAAGCATGTAAATCTGCTGTTTATGTGGCTTCCATCTTCTAGGACTATACATCTATACCAAAAAGCACAGCAAGAGGCTATTTAATATATAGGAGCCAGCCACCACAGATGATGGTGTTCATTTCTATGCTATAAAGCACAGAAAAAATGCCGTTTAGCAGTGGCCTGCCTGTTTAAGTGTTACACACTTTATCTTAATGCTCACAGTTCAATCTTCACTACAGTATCATGTGAGGCTGTCTGGACTTCAGCCTGTCACAACTCTTCAAATATGCATCTCAAAGGAATTAACTTACAAGTCATTCGACCTACTATTACCTCCTAACAATTGTTCACACATCACCATGCTTCCCTACTCAACATGTAACCTTCAAATCAATTCAGAAAGGGTAGGTCCTAAGCAAGATTTTGACAGGCTAATGTGAATAGTCACATTTTTGTGAGAACATATCCATGAAAAATAAAATGGCTGACAGGTCAAAATCAGGCCAACTCCATCCACAGAAGTCAGCCTGAAGGGGAATTTAATAATTCTACTGGAATAGAATCATTGCAATAAGGTAAGTCAATTGATAAAGTTTTAATTCTTGAGGATGTGAAAAGGAATAACCTTCTGGCCTACATTGCAGGACTAAGATTTGACTTTTTGGGGTGATTTGGAGTTTAAGTGGGTTTTGAAATTTGTTGGTAGCATCAAATTGTTCTTGACTAAATTACAGAAATTGATGAAGGAAATTAGAATGATTTATGTTAAGCCTTTGGACAAAAAAAAAAGAAGAATGTATGAGTACGAAAATTCTCATAGTTCTATTCAAAGAAATCAAAAGTAATTGTCCAAATACCAAATCCATTGATTAATTAATCTTGAAATACCCAATCAAAAAGGTGTAATAAAAAAAATTTTAAAAAGCCGATCAAGTTGGAAAATATTAATCATTCTTAATAGGTGTGCCATTAAGATCCATAAACATATTATCCTTCAAAGCTAGCTATTGTGAGAAATCAATCAATAAATAAAATTAATAAATAATTATTTTTTTTAACCTCTTTCAAAAATGACCTGAAAAAGTAAAAGACAGTTCAGTAATTAAAATATTATCAACAACATTTTTTGGCCACTATGATGTAGTTGTAAAATTTGTGGGAAGGGAGGGAGAAAAGTTTTGCCACACAAGCAATTCTACTAGAATAGAATATTTGCAATAACGTATGTTTACATAAAATTGTTCCAGTAAATGTTATTAAGGAAATTAATGAATTACATTAACTCGTACGATTTCTATATTCTTTCACAAAGAACGGGGTGGGTCCAATAATATTATATGTATGTGTTTTTGCTTAGTATCAATGCTATCAAGTGGCTGACATGATAGAATAAAAAAAAAACTTCATAGCTTACAGGAGAGAGAGTTTCACTTCCATTTGATATTTATATTTTTAAACTCACATTTGATTATTGTTATGGAGCTTGTTGAAAGTGAGATTCAATCTCACCTTTTATATAAAAATTGTAATTTCAAAATGATTAATATTATATTAAATTCAGGCTAATTAATATATAATTTCCCCTCTGAATTTCCAGAAATGTTAGCAAATAAAGCATATAAAGATCAAAAACTAAAAGAATAGGTGAATTCAGTTTTTTTTCATTGTTTGCTAATATAAAAGTGTTAATTTACTTGTAGCTTCTAAGGAAGTGAATTTTCATTTGGATTTTATATAAATTAATATTTATTGTAAATTTGTTTGTTTGAAACAACCATAGTTTTTAGTTTGTGGGTATGTATATTTCCCCATCATTAATATTTTTCTTCCATATTTCATAAACTCTGTTGATCTTTGTAGCATTCCTACATAATCAATATAGGGGTTAATCTTTTGAACAATCTCTGAATCCATTTTGCCAATTTATTTTTAATTAAAAAAAAACTTTTCTACTTTATCTTTATATTTTTTACAAATTTTATTAAAATATAAATGCAGTAAAATATCAATTTTATAAAAATAAAAACCCTTCAGGCTGAAATATGTATTTTAAAAGAAAATTTTTTTTTTTTGAAAAATCTGTACATTTAAGAAATATTTTGTTAAACCTATAAGTTTTGAATAATTAAAACGTTCTTTAATACAACATTTATAATAATACGTAATCACAGAAATTGATAAAATTTTTCAGCACTACTGACATCTATTTACTGGTTTCTCACATCAGAATTCAATTTGCAAAAAAGCTAAATAAATCAATTTAAATTTGTTCTTAAAATAATACTGAATCTGTCAAGTGATATTAATCAGAGCAAATTTTCTATTACATATAGATGTGAAGAAAGCTTCACTGAATATGGCACTTAATTTAACATTGTAAGGTAAATTGCTACTCATTTTAATATCCTTATGAATAAGCAACCAAATATTGAATATGTAAATTTTAATTAATAATAATGGTCATGACCATTCCAACTCCACAAAAAGAGAGAGAGAGAGAGAGGGGGGGTGAGAGAGAAAAAACTACAAATGAGTTTTGTGATGGGTATACAAACTAACATATTGATCAATTTTCCTGTTTGCTTGATATTTTACTATGTTGTCTTAATTTCTTGAATAGAAAACTTTTTTTTCTAAAATATTTCAGCACTATGTCTAATTATAATCCTTCAATATACCCTAACCCCTGCCATATCTTCCTAATGAAAATAATTGATATTGCCCTTCTTAATAATGTCTTTGAGGTAATCTTTATAATGAAGACAGGGTCTACCTCTCCCATGATAATCATTCTCAAGTTCACCAAAAACACTATTTTAAGAAGTCTTTTATTGTTCATTCATATTACATCTCAAATCTAATGAAGGTATGGTTTTACATTAGTGGACTCAATAGTATCACATTAATGAAACTGAAGATCCCATAGATTGGTTTCATAATCTTGCCATTGTATTTTTAAAATTTTATACAGAATTCTTAATTGACATTTTAAAAATACCTTTATATTGTGTTGATAGAGTGTCCAAGTTTCACTTTCATACAACAAATTAGGTAAAATGACAGCTTTATATACAGCTTAGTTGCAGTAATTATTTCCTTATGACGAAATACTTCATCTTTTAACTTGTTAAAAGCAGCAGCGCAATAGAGTTTGTGTTGGATCTCAATATCTAAGTCCACCTTTCTACTTATAGAACTACCAAGATTTTTAAACTGATTTACATTTCTTAAATTGATAACTATACAAGCTAAAAGTTACTGAAGATTTTTCTGTTGTCATTGACTGATAAAGAACTTGAGTTTTTTTAACATTAGTTAACAAACCAAAATGTTTATATATTACATTCAAAATCTTAAACATATTCTGTAATCTTTTGGCAATTAGCAAAAGTAGCACAATTATCAGCATACTATAAACCACAGTAGCAAACTCTCTATACAGTAGTGTCACCCAGTGAAAGCCTTAGTAATCAAAGAATGCAAAATGGCTTGTGCATAAAATCCTTATCTTATTCCTACTCATCCAATATCTCAGACATCAGTAAGGTTCTTTGAATCTGAGAGCACTGTCCCAGATATTATGATCGAATGCAATCCTCCAGCAGCCACCATTTACCTATTTAGTTAAGATTTGAAACACAGGCATTCTTATATATATATATATATGAAATACAAAAACACAAGTTAAAAACTTGCATACGCTTGTATTTATGACTATAGATGGCGTTATACCAAAAACACCTTCAAGCATTTGTTTACATAAACATCAGAGCGAGTATTTCACTATCTCTAACTTAATTTCCACCTACATATTATGATTTCAAGCTATTTGCTATCGTCAGTGAAGGACAGGATTAAGAAACTAGATCTAAAACACAAACTCTGAGCGTTTAAGAAACAGTTTCTATTCAGCTTGCGAGCGTGAATCTTTTAGACGTGTGCTCTTCCGATCTTTCAAACTCAGCATCGCATGCCAGATAGCTACATGGGTCTGATATCAGTTCAGCATCACCACATAGTAGAAGTCTCTGCAATATATATCATTGCAAGAAAGACCTCAAAGGTACATTTATGAAAAACAAAAAACACAAGTTAAAAACTTGCATACGCTTGTATTTATGACTATAGATGGCGTTATACAAAAACACCTTCAAGCATTTGTTTACATAAATGTCAGAGTGAGTATCTCACTATCTCTAACTTAATTTCCACCTTCATATCATGATTTCAAGCTATTTGCTATCGTCAGTGAAGGACAGGATTAAGAAACTAGATCTAAAACACAAACTCTGAGCGTTTAAGAAACAGTTTCTATTCAGCTTGCGAGCGTGAATCTTTTAGACACGTAATGTCTTCAAACTCAGCATCGCATGCCAGATAATGTCTTCAAAAAATCAAGCATTTGTTTACATAAATGTCAGAGTGAGTATTTCACTATCTCTAACTTAATTTCCACCTTCATATCATGATTTCAAGCTATTTTAGGTGTTTTTGGTATAACGCCATCTATAGTCATAAATACAAGCGTAAGCAAGTTTTTAACTTGTGTTTTTTGTTTTTCATAAATGTGCCTTTGAGGTCTTTCTCGCAATGATATATATTGCAGAGACTTCTACTATGTGGTGATGCTGAACTGATATCAGACCTATGTAGATATCTGGCATGCGATGCTGAGTTTGAAGACATTACGTGTCTAAAAGATTCACGCTCGCAAGCTGAATAGAAACTGTTTCTTAAACGCTCAGAGTTTGTGTTTTAGATCTAGTTTCTTAATCCTGTCTTTCACTGACGATAGCAAATAGCTTGAAATCATGATATGAAGGTGGAAACGCTCTGACATTTATGTAAACAAACACTTGAAGGTGTTTTTGGTATAACACCATCTATAGTCATAAATACAAGCGTATGCAAGTTTTTAACTTGTGTTTTTTGTTTTTCATAAATGTACCTTTGAGGTCTTTACTTGCAATGATATATATTGCAGAGACTTCTACTATGTGGTGATTCTGAACTGATATCAGACCCATGTAGCTATCTGGCATGCGATGCTGAGTTTGAAGACATTACATGTCTAAAAGATTCAGCTACGTAAGCTGAATAAGAACTGTTTCTTAAATGCTCAGAGTTTGTGTTTTAGATCTAGTTTCTTAATCCTGTCCTTCACTGACGATAGCAAATAGCTTGAAATCATGATATGAACGTGGAAATTAAGTTAGAGATAGTGAAATACTCGCTCTGACGTTTATGTAAACAAACGCTTGTGAGAAGGTGCTTTTGGTATAACGCCATCTATAGTCATATATATATAT
>JAQFVV010013220.1:0-66626 GCA_028023455.1 Epiperipatus broadwayi
ATATATATATATATATATATATATGATGTGCTGGTTCTGGCAGGTCCTGGGATCCTCCAGATGAGAATATATATATATATTTTCTAGCCTGACATCCTTATATTTTCAATATTCAAAAACTTGATATTAAAAAAAATGATTTAAAAAAAAAAAAGGTTATCTAGCAGAATTAAAACGTTCGTCTGCCTTAGTTTCAATATTTTAAAAATCTTTATAATATCAACTGATTTTCCAGACTGCTTTTATATCCGATTTTTTTCTATTTTTGACCACCTCTTTTAATTAAATTTATAACTTATTTTTAACTGAATTGTTTTTTTTTAAAGCCGGATAGTATGAAAAATCTCACTATCCTGACTTTTAGAAAAACTTTTGTTTCGAAGGAAAAAATAGTCTTAATCCTTTTTTACACCTATGTAACATCTCAAATTTGAGCTTCTTTCTTTTTGATCTTAGGATGAGAAAATTTTTAAATTTAGACTTCTCACATCGTCTCTAAGTTTTTTAACAGAAAAACAACCCCTATAATACAAAATTGTTGAGTAAGAGGAAAATATATATATATATATATATATCAGATTTTCTTCTCTTTCTTTCAATATCTAATAAATGCAGATTTATTTATGTAATGTACACACACACTTTATCATTCAAACTAATTTATAAACTGACATTAAAATAATCTAATTGCTAGCTTAGTAATTATAACCCTAATATTTAAAATTAAATCCTTAGCTTTTAAATCCAAATTATAATTATAGGAAAGCAAAATAGAACCAGAATAAAATATCAGAATTTAGCAAATGTAGGTTAGCTTTGAAGAGAGTTTAATATTTGAAATATACAACAACAATTAAATAGATTACACACACACACACTTCCTATACATATGCATTATTACTTTACTTTTTAACAAAACAAATTAAATATTGAATAGTTAAATGTGCGTATTACTCTTTTTGAGTTTTCTATCAACACACAAACAATTAAAAAATATAACTGTTGTCCCATTCTCTTTCTGCCTTAAGCTTTTAAAACTTGATCTTATAGGGTTTAAACGTGGATGCCCTACAGCTTCCTTTTTATATAAAAATGTGATGATAATTTTTGTTTTACATTTTCTTTCATGCACATTACTACAAATTTAGCTACTGACTAAATTGTAATGGCACAATATATATATATATATATATATATATATATATATATATATATATATATATATATTAAGCAATTGATATATATATATATATATATATCAATTGCTTAATAAATTGGAAAGTAAAGTGATATATTAATTACGGATATAGGCAGATGTAATGTAAACTGGGATGTTAACTGAAATTTATCTTAATTAATATAATTACTTTTTCTAGACATTTTATGTAAACTTTTTACATTATAAAATATTGGTATCAGTTTAATAAACACTGTAGAAAAATGTTGACACTAGGTACAGTTACTGAAACACCACTGATACAACAAATCAATAAATATACTTCAACATTTATCACATTGTGCCCATAATGATTGAAGACATTTTGATCAGTTCTAGAATGTCCATATTTTCAGAGAACCTAACTGGGATATAAGGGGAAAAAAGTTCTCATTGCAGATTATTGTATATTTCAATACAAAATTAAAAAAATCACTGAATATATAATCATATTTATATTATTAACAAAATTCTCATTTTATAATATAAATGCAAAAGGCAATTGTATTTATACATGCATCATCCATCAAAACAAAATCATAAATTGAAATCATGTATTACAAACTTACCAAAATAAGAGGGAGACACTTCTATTTTGGATAAATTACTCATTAACCAGTCAAAAAATTAATTATAAAATATTAAATGAATACATACTAATTCATAAAAAAAATACAAATGAAATATAAAGTTAAAATTGAAAATAAAAATGAGTCACTAAAATAAAACAGAATAATGAACTGCCTGAAAGTATATGTTGGATACCAGGACAAGACAGATAAAACTTGAATAAATACATGAAAACTGGTGTATGGACACCCTAAATAGGCAACATAAAAATTTTCAAATTTTATTGAAAATGTAAAAAAAAAAAAAAAAAACCATTTCTTAGAAAAAAAAAAACTATAAAACTATTATGAATATAAATTATGCTAATAAAATAAATTAGTATTTAATTATTTGATGATTTAATAAATATTAAAATTAACATTACTTTTAAAATTAACAAATAAAACTATAAATTACTAAACTAACATAAAAACATGTACAAATACTCAATGAAAAAAAAGTACTAAATGAAACAAATAAAACATCAATTACAATGGTAAACTAATATATGAATAAGTAAACAAATGCTTAATCCAGAATCAAAAGTTAAAAAATTAAATGAGAAATAGGTTTATTATGTTGCTTATTTCTGAAGACTAGGACATATAATATTATATGTAATTATAAAATATTAAAATCAAAACAATTTTAGAAGTACCAATAAAACTAATTATAGATTTCAAATTTCATGGAAAGTTAGAGAAAAATAATATAGTGCAATAATAAAAAATGATTAAACTAATGTAGGAATAAATAACAAATGTACTTAAACTAAAATTGAATGTTAAAAAAAATGAACCAAAACATGTATTTTATGTTATTCATTTTCCTATAGCGAACACATATTATATTACCTGTAATTAGCAAATTATAAAATCAAAACAATTTTAAAAGTACCAAAAAACTGTTAAGGATTTCAATTTTTTTGGAAAAAAGTTAGAAATATATACTTTTCTTCCAGAATATAAAATTTTCAATGTTTTTCAAAGTTAAAAAAAAAATACATGAGAAATGCTTATGTTGTACATTTTTGAATAGTAAGTAATATACTTTTATCTGCAATTAACAAATATTAATATCTAAACATGTCTATCTGCCTACCCATCTATCCATTTAACCTATAATTCATGGATTTAAAATTTCAACAAAACTTTAAAAAATATTACTTGAAAAAAGAGAAATGTTGTATCACAGGGATCTTCATGCTCTGAAATAAAATAGAGAAAGAAATTAAAGGTGTTGCACTCATGACTTGAAAATCAAAAAAAAAATGCAGATGTGTTTTG
Organism: Epiperipatus broadwayi; assembly: GCA_028023455.1. Taxonomy (NCBI): domain Eukaryota; kingdom Metazoa; phylum Onychophora; class Udeonychophora; order Euonychophora; family Peripatidae; genus Epiperipatus; species Epiperipatus broadwayi. The sequence goes on from JAQFVV010013220.1 coordinate 3,112, forward strand.
TCAAACAATTAATAAAAGTTTGACTTAATAACAGATTTATTTAAGTATTATTAATTATCCACTCACCCACCAAATATCTGTCTGTTTGACTTTTTGTGTACTTGTATTTCTATCTATCCACCCACTCATTTACTTATCTATTTGTCTTTCTCTGTATTTGTATATTTATCCATCCACCATTGCATCTTTCTATCTGTTTGTCTTTATCTGTTTATTTATCTATTCATTCATTTATCCATTAATGCATTTATCCAATCATCTAACTGTCTATCCAGCCATTTATATATATCTCCCATCCTTTTTTCTTTCTTGTTTTCCCTCCCCATTTACTTATTTTTTTCTTTAAATATTTTTTTTTGTTTTTTTTTTTTTTTCTTTCCACCCCTATTTCTTTTTTCTATTTACTTATTTATTCTTTCTTTTTTTCATCCATTTGTCTACTTATCTTACATCCATATTTATCTATCTAGCTATCACTATCCCTCTATATACCTAATCTGTCTATCTGTCTGTCTATCTATCTATCTATCTATCTATCTATCTATCTATCTATCTATCTATCTATCTATCTATCTATCTATCTATCTATCTATCTATCTATCTATCTATCTATCTATCTATCTATCTATCTATCTATCTATCTATCTATCTATCTATCTATCTATCTATCTATCTATCTATCTATCTATCTATCTATCTATCTATCTATCTTCTATCTATCTATCTATCTATCTATCTATCTATCTATCTATCTATCTATCTATCTATCTATCTATCTATCTATCTATCTATCTATCTATCTATCTATCTATCTATCTATCTATCTATCTATCTATTCAGCCTATATATATATATATACATATAGGCATCCATCCATTCAAACAATTTACTTACCTATTTATCATCCACTATATATATTTATATACATACCTATTTATTTATCTGCTTTTAGTATGTTTAGCTATCTATTTATCCTTCAAAATATCCATATGTTTAACTATGCATGTATTTATCCATCAACCCATTAATTTATTAGACATTTATCTATCTGCCTAATATCTAATATCTATTTATTTATGCATATGGATTTTTATCAATCTATTTTTTTTCTCTTTGTACATTCACCTACTTATCCAATCATCTATTTTTTTTATCTATTCTTTCACAAATCCACCCATCTATCTAGACCAGGGTGGCCAAGATGTCAATCGCGAGGTCTCTGGAAGTTGACCGCGAAGCTGATATGACACATATTGATAAATTATAGTAATAAATTCAGAGATGATTTGAATATAAAAAAAACAATGAAAAATAAAAAAGGAAAAATTCTAAATTATTTTTGTTTAAAAATAAATTTAAAATAATACATGTTATTATTATGAATTTCAAAAATAACCGGTTAGAAGAAGCTGAAAAGAATTAAATACAATTCTAAAACATTAATTTTCTTTTTTATATATATTTTCTTGAATTTTTTTAAAAATTTATGACCAGTTCTAGAAAATAATTATTTATAGTTACTTTAATAATAGTAATTTAATAAATATTTTATAAAGAGATGTGAATAAATTGTAATACTAGAGGGAACTGAGGTCATTTAACAGTAATCATAGTAAAATATCTTCCAAGAGTTCGTATCTTCCATAAAAAAAATCCATCAGTTCAAAAGTATATTCTAAATATGTCACCAATATTTATGAATACCTAAAAAACTCTTATTAAAAAACGACCAATTCATAAGTACATTCTAAAAAAAAAACCCAGAACTTTGAACTATTATTTTTTTCCATTCCGGTTTTCCTTCAGGCAAAAATAACATTTTTTTTTTTCTGGTTTCCAATTCGAAGCCCTGAAAATAACATATTCACCCTCAGGTACACTTTCACGAAAAAGTTGCCCACAATGTCTAAAAGTTTGGCCACCTCTGATCAAGATAGTTATTTAGATAAGCAGATAGGTTGGTAGATAGATGAATGAATGAATGGATAAATATTAAGATATATAGGTAGAGAAGTAGATAAATGAATAGGTAACTGGGTTTATAGATTGATGGATGAATAAATAGAGTGGGTAAATAAATTGATAGTTACATGAATAAAAAGATCAATATAAAAGATTGACAAATGAATGGAGATGAATATAGATGAATGAATGAATAGAATGAAAAGATCAATATTAGATTGATAGATAGATAAATAAGTAAAGATATAAATAAACAGATTAAGTGGATGGATGGTAGATAAATTGTTTCATAGATAGTGAGATAAGTAGGTAGTTAAATAGATATATCAAGTTAGATAAATGGATATATACATATATATATATATATATATATAAGGATGGATAGATATATAAATAGATAGAGGTACAGTGTCAGATAAAAATGAAAAGATAGATAAGTTAATAAAGACAAACTAATAGATCGATGTGGAGATGGATGGATAATTAGGCAATAAACAGCAAGAAAAGAAAATAATCAGATAGGTCAGTGGGTGAATAGATAAGCAAATATCCAAAAAGATAAACAAATACATGAATGGGTGGATTGTTAAATAGACATAAATAAATCTATCAAAAAAATCTACCTTTTATTAATCGTTTGACAAACCCTACTGCATTATTATTATTATTATTATTATTATTATTATTATTATTATTATTATTATTATTATTATTATTATTATTATTATTATTATTATTATTATTATTATTATTATTATTATTATTATTATTATTATTATTATTATTATTATTATTATTATTATTATTATTATTATTATTATTATTATTATTATTATATAAACACATGCTATGTACAGATTGTGGGATGAATCATAGATTAGGACATTTCAAGATTAAATTAATAGATACATTAAAACATTTTATTCCAATCATTATTCTAATCATATTTGCAAGAAAATTCATATTCATTTTGAAAAAAATCTACAATACATAATAAAATTCAATTGCTATAAACACTAAAATTTCAAATTTGGACCTCCATGATTGTCACATAACTGAAGCATGGAAGGATCTTAAAGAATATGTTATGGATACAAATAAATTTAATTTTGTGTTCATTAAAAATAAAAACTCATGACTGATTTTTGGCAATGGAATTTTTTTATATTGTGAAAATGATATTTTTAATAAATGATCTTTTAAATAATAATATAAGAATTGAAATGGTAACATACAATAATATATCCATTTTATTTACTGACTTACATTTGACAATGATATCCTGCTTAAAACAACTCTTTATAATCTTAAAAGTGGAAAGTCTGCAGGTTCTGATAAAGTACATGGAGCAGTTTAAAATATAATGATGATATGTTGGTTTCAAAAATATTACAATTTTTTATCATTATATTACATATTAAGGATGCTTTTATTATTATTATTTTAGAAAATAAAGAGAGTAGACAAAATTGCAGTACACCTGGGTCTTGTTTTATGTGGTAAATAGGTTCCTCAGAAAATGTGCACAAAAGAAATAGCACAAAAATAGACTTAACTTACCTTGAAAAATGTGGGATAGGTTCTGTAATTTTCAGAATTTACATAAAAGCAAAGCAACAAGGAAAAATTACTTTAAAATTTGCATTAAAAAATTAAGGACATAAAGTATGACTAATAAAAAATTTCAAATATTTAAAAAAAAAATACAAGACAAACTTTCTTTATTAACTACAGTATTTAATTTTACATTTTTCATACATATTTTAATCATTACCACTATTTGACAATATGTGTTCAATTGTGAACTAGTAAGAAATCAGATTCGTTACATGATGTACAACTAGCACCACTTTCAGTCTTGTGCTGTGTTAATAGTTTTCTGTTTCTATGTTAAAAAAATGAGATCATAATCAAAACAAAAAGATTATACATTATCATTAGAAAGATTATTTTCAGTTTATAAAATCAATAAAATCTTCATTATTATTTATTTTAAAAATCTAATAAAATATTTCTGTTATATCTAACAAAATATGTTTTAAAAGTTTGAAATGTTTGAATATTTATTGCGATATTTTTATACGTAGGTATAGATCTATTATTATTATTATTATTATTATTATTATTATTATTATTATTATTATTATTATTATTATTATTATTATTATTATTATTATTTACTCATTAGTATAAGTAGGTTATTTACATAAAAGCTAAGATTCTAAAAACAGCTTTAGGCCATATTCATGTTAGCTGCTAATATGATGTTATATTTTTGGAAAAAAAAGTATTTCAAGTCAAACTAAGTTACTAATAATTTAAATTTCTTGATATCTAATAAATATAGTGAAATATGAAAGATATTAAGAAGAAACACGAATCACATAACTTCAAAATGGCATTAAAATAATTTGCATAAAATGAGACCCAGGTGTATTATTATTAAATATTATTATCTACTACAGCTATAATATTTTCTAGGATATTTAATAAAAGATTCAAACAACTATGTATCTTTCCTTATGATAATTGTAATAACAGTATAAAAACGTTTTGAACACTGGATTAAGAAAATATTATTCTATGTTGATTTCATAAAATATATTTAACATGCCTTTGGCTATTATATCCAGAAACTGCACACATAAACTGCAGGTAGCATTGTGGAATTTTTATAGACATGCAAAAAATGATTCTGAATTTCATTTTTCTAGAGCATGAGCAAGAAGTCTAACCACTTTTTTAACTCAATAAAAGTAAACATTGTATGTATCAAACAAGACAACAGAAAGCAAAAAGTCAAAGAGGCATGGTTTATTTTTAACAATCCCACATAAGAAAATAGTGTGCAGTTATTTAAAAAGTGAAATATTCAAATCAGCAATTTACATAATTTGTGTTCTAATCAAATGCCACAATGCTTTATGCAGCTTGTGAGTTCTATGATTCTAGTTATATTGGCAGAAAACATGCTTTGCATGTATTATGTAATAAACATACAATAATATTTTTGTTAAGTCAATATTTAAAATGTTTGTATACTGTTATTAATAAAAGATTGTTTTTAGTCAAACATGAATATTTACCAGAGTTTCAATGTAGTTTTAGTTAATTAAGAAGCTATAATTATACTATAATGTGTAATAGGTTCTTCTTAGTGCTATCGAGATTTAATGTTTGAATCTCATACTCATAGCTTTGTGAATGAAGGCTGTTGTGATTTATTGTACACATATGCAAATGAGTATGAATTTTTAATAAGCTGAATAGAAACTGTTTTATAAACGCTCAGAGTTTGTGTTTAGATCTAGTTTCTTAATCCTGTCCTTCACTGATGATAGCAAATAGCTTGAAATCATGATCTGAAGGTGGAAATTAAGTTAGAGATAGTGAATACTCGCTCTGATGTTTATGTAAACAAACGCTTGAAGGTGTTTTTGGTATAATGCCATCTATTGTCATAAATACAAGCATATGCAAGTTTTTAATTTGTGTTTTTTGTTTTTCATATATATATCACTACAACTTTTTATAAAGTATAGGAATTGACTTATCAATTTTTGGACATAAGAAATTTCTAATCATTTTTATACAAAAAATATGTATATACTAGATATTTAGTTTGTGGACATAATCATATATAATAAATCAGGAACTAGGTTTACTATTTCAGTTGATAAATTTATTTTTATTTTAAATCAGCTGATTTTAAAAAAAAAATGCTAAAAAAAATTTGTAATTTTTTTAACATTTTACAAGTAATTTAAATAATGCGATTTTTCTAATTAATATATAAAAAATTTAAAAAATATTTTTTTTAAAATTAAAATAGAAACAGTTTTAAATAAAAAACTTAGTTACTGATTTATATATATATATATAATTAAGTAACATTCTAAATATGAATATACATTTAGCATATAAAATAGTTTTAAAAATGTTATTAAAATAAAAAAACTGCTCTCTAGCTAACATTATTTAAAACAAATGAAACTTCTATGAATGATTGTTTACAGAAAAATGTGAAATTATTGTAACATTTTTGTTATTTTTTCCTGCTTTCTGATCCATATCTACCAAAGTAGTAGAGAAGGCATACTGAAAAGATAAGTGTTTTAAATGGATTAGTGTGATATATAACTTAGTTATATATCAATTTTCAAGAAATTCTATTGTATTTAAATATATTAACCTTTTCATTGAAAAATTTTTTTTTAAATATTCATTGGTTAAGTAAATTAAATTTTACAACTTTTGATTGGTCAATTAACAAACTCAGCCATAAATATATATTCATCTTTTAAGATTATATTCATTTTATTTTTGTTTGTAAAAAATATATTAATAATTTGTCAGATTATGAAAGTGAACAAAAGTTTTTCCAAAAATAAATTTCTATTTATAATTGTAAACATATTCGATAGCAGAAGATGTAAAAAAAAGTTTGTATCAAATTAGAAAATGTTATGGACATCATTGATTTCTTTTTCAAGTTATGTTAGTGTAAAAGTAAAGAATTTTTTACTATAATCTTACTATTTTCTAAAATAATTATAATTTCAGCCTTTTTACCAAAAATACATTATAATATGTAAATAAATGCCAGAAAAATACTCTAAAACATTTATTTTTATTTGAAATTCAAATAAAGAGCTTGGGATGATGTAAATTGTTGACAGGTGTCAAATTTGTCATTAGCACTGGTTTCTTTTTCAATTATGTTCATGTGAAAGTAAATAATGTTTTTACTAAAATCTTACTATTTTCCTAAAATAATTATAGTTTCAGCATATTTTATAAAAACAATGTATAACATGTACAAACAATAATAATAAACACTCTATAACATACATTTTCATTTTGAAAATCAAAACAATGATATGGGAGTGGTGAAAATTATTGACAGGTACTCTTCTTTTGTTTGAAGTGAGAACCAACCGATCAGCATCTAGAAAAGCCTGCCTTCTCCCATTGTTGAACCTTCAATGTTCAATTTTATTGATTTTTTTACTTGTAAAATAATTCTAAAAAGGGAAGCATCTTACGGTACTTTTTGTAAGCTTTAAAATATGGATAAAAACACTAATGTAGCTCAAAAATTGACAGTTTCTGATTGACTTGAAGCTGTGAACATCCTGACATGAAAATTTCTCAGAAAAGGTTAAACCTTGATTTTAAAATTTCATTCTAACTTGAAAAAGATCAGCAGTTAACAAACAACAGATTTTTCAATGTTAATAAAAGCATTTAATAATAATAAAAAAACAAAAAAAAATAACCAGTAAATTATTATTTTTTTATTGTGTTAATTATTGCCAATAATATTTGATAATTATATTTCTCCATATAATAGTCAGTTATACCTAACTCATTAAAGCATATATAATTTTGCTAATTTAGCACCTAAAACAATCTATATACTTTTTTATTAGATTATCATCAATCATGACATTGGTATACTCAGAAACCTTATCTGTGTTGTAACTTATTTTCATATGCCATTTCCTTGAATTGTGTTCACTTTTTAAAGCACATTTTCTTTGAGTACTATCCACTGAAAAATTAGCAATCTGAACATCAGAAGTTTTATCAACTTGCAATACATAATGATTTATCATCTCAATTTCTATATTATTATCATCTTGGAGTTCTTCAAATCCAAAACTACTACTCACAATTTCTTGGGTTGCAGTGCATAATTTATTTATAGTTTTGTCTGAGTTATATATCATTTCTAGATGCATCATTTTATTTTCTATTATGAATGTAGTGACTTCTCTAGTTTCTCTTAATTTTTGATGACTTGATTTTTTCAGTATAATTCATGCTTGACTGACAGTGTCTAATAAAAATTTAACTTCAATGGATAAAGATTTCAGTATAATTGATACTTGGTTGACAGTAGCTAATAAAGTTTTAACTTCAATATTTTTTAAACATGCAACAATTACAGGGTAGTTATCAATAGAAAATAAAATACCTAAATGTTCTCTTTAAGACTCATCAAAATCAAAATTCAATGAATCCAGAGCTGAAATTAGGATGTCCCTCCCCAAATTAATAGAGGTTCACATTCTCATCAAGCTCTTACTTGTTTAATGATTGATTGTTAAGCCTGGCTGACAGTGTCTTCACTGACATGCTTGGCTGATCCTATATTTGTGATTTTTTGCTGGAGGATTAAAACTCTTACTGACCTTATACACACCCTATTATTTTTATTTTTCCTATAGAGGATGACTCCTTGTTAAATTATTATTTGTTGTATTCTGATATATTGCTCCACCTTGCTTTGTTCCATCTCCTTCATAATTATTATGAGCTACTGAATATTGATGATCTTCTCTTTTTCTTCTAAGTAAATTTTTAGAAGTTTTTTTACTCACTTCAAAGGTCCTAGAACATTATCTACTTTTCTATAGTATCTCTATAACCTGCTATTAGCACTTATTCAATACGGTGGGGAAGGTTAATAATTCTCACTATCAGGGTTTCAGACAAGAAAAAAGCAGTAAGCATTTGAGCCTGGAAACTTTTTAGTGAAAAAATTGTGTGTAGGTACATTTGAGTATATTATATTTTTCATGTCATAACTGATGATAAAGACAATTCTGTCTATCTTTATTCCGGTATGTGGTTAAAATCATATATTTATAATCATCACAAGTTTTATGATGCTCAAATAATGACCTCCACCATTCTTCTGTGGAAGCTTGCAGGTAATTATTGGCAATGGATAACTTTTCTTGTTCACTCAAAATGCTATGGCAAATAATTATTCCAAGGTGTTAAGGTGAATTACTAGAACACCTATTTAAAAACTTTGATACTGATGGAGCAATAAGTATTTGGATTGATTCGACTACTATTCCCATAAAATGTATTAACTGATCCTTCATGATTCATAGGTGAGAAGTTATCATTTTCTGGGTATTTCCTTAACTTTTATGCTATGGATAACCTTCATTATATTACTCATCAGATTATTCTTATTCTGATAACTAATGTTGACTTCATCATGGTTTCTATCCTTCTCAATATATAAATCCCTATGTGGATCTCATAAATTCTTTTATTCAACATGCTAATCAGGCTATCTTTGTCATTTTTGGCCAACTTTAAATCATCAAGCTGTCCATATATTATCATGATATTTTTGTTAACTTCAGTTTTGCATTTTCCCAAAATAGTACCATTTTCTGCATCAATACCTAATATTTTCTTTTAAAAGTCTAGTTATAGATTTCAACATCTCCCTTCATTTGCTTCCACGGAAAATTTGTTTTAACCTATCTTCCAATGCTTTATTCTTGTTGGCATCATCAATATTTTAGTTAATTCCTTTCAACCAAACATCCATTCCATGAAGAAAATCATGTTCTGAAATTGTTCCCAGATATCTGGTAAATTTAAATCTTTGGCAGTATTTTTGATTTACCTTGACAATGATTTTCTTTTTACTTTCTTAAGCATTTTCTATTTTTCTCTTTATTTCTATTTGAATACCTTGTACCAAACACTTCTGTTTTGATTTTGAAAATTTTTAATGGATCATTGAGGTTTTGATAATATTTGGTAAACTGTCTCTGGAAGTTCTGATATTCTTTTCATGTATCTTCCAGTCAGATATTTAATTGTGTGAACATCAATCTTCATTTTCCCTTTTAATTCTTCAATTTTGGCCTTTATCAAAATAGATTCATTTCTGGAATCTTTTATTAGAAGAACTTACTTATGCCTATATTTTTTAAATTCATTAATGACCCTGGTTTTTACCTGTTTAGGATATTTTGCATTTACCTCCATCAATTCTTTAGAATTAGCATCTAATTTTGCATTTAGCTCTTTAGAGTTGGCATCTAGTTTGACATTTATTTCATTTTTTCAACCCAGTGAGCATCTCTAAAATAGTTTCCCAACATTTGGCTTTCCAATATCTCTAGTTTCAAAATGGCCTGACATTTTGCTATTATTATCAACAATAGTCTCTAATACTAAATTAGTATAATAAAAAAAATTGCTAAATATAGATATCTTTACATATGTGTATATAGAACATTTGTATTTATATTTTAAGAATCTAATCATATAAATCTATCTAAGGCTTTCCCCTTCCTTCTGGTATCTAAAAAAATAATAGTCTCATCAAATAAGATGTGCAATAGCAAGAAAAATAAAATCTAACAAACAGCTCTAACCTCAAATTTTTTTCTGAGTTCTTAAAATTGTGTCTTTGTATATTATCTTAAAGCATTTTCAAAATTTTGATAATATCCCATTCTGAGAAATAACTGTGTCAGGACGTTCACGGCTTCAAGTCAGGGCAATTTTTGAGCTATGGTAGTGTTTTTGCATTTATTTTAAAGCTTAAAATGTACTGTAAGATGCTGCCCTCTCTAGAATTATTTTACAAGTAAAAAAATCAATAATATTGACATAAGAAACTACAACAAAGGAAGAAAGCAGTCTTTCCTAGGCTCTGATTGGCTGTTGCTCATATAGGACAAAGAAGACTGCCTGCCAATAATTTTCATTGCTCTAACTTCTGTTTTGATTTTGAAAATGAAAAATTTATGTCTTAGAATGATTTTTTAAAATATTTTTTATATATATTATGAATTATTTTGATAAAATATGCTGAAAATATAGTTATTTTAGAAAAAATGGTAAGATTTTAGTAAAAAAATTGTTTCTTTTACATGAATGTAAATTAAAAACAAAGACAGTGCTAACAACAATTTTGACACCTGTCAACAATTTTTCTTGCCCCAAGCTCTTTATTTCATTTTCCAACAGAAATGAATAATTTAGAGTATTTTTCTGGCATTTATTTACATATTATAATGTACTTTGGTAAAATATGCTGAAAATATAAATTATTTTAGGAAAATAATAAGATTTTAGTAAAAAATTCTTTACTTTTACAGGAGCATAAATTGAGAAAGAAAATCAGTGATGTATTCAACATTTTCTAATAGGTTAGAATGTTCTTTTGAGGTTCTTTGATATAAATTTTTTTATAATTATAAATAGAAATTTATTTTTGAAAAAAACTTATATTCACTTTCATAATCTGACAAATTATTAATATACTTTTTACAAATGAAATTAAAATGAATTAATATTAAAATATGAATGCATTTTTATGTCTGAGTTTGTTAATTGACCAATCAAAAGTTGTAAAGCTTTAATTCACTTGGCCAATGGAAATTAAAAAAAAAATTCAAAGAAAGAGAGATATCATGTATCAAAAACAAAATGTAATATTTTTATAGATTGATTTGAAAATATCTAAAACACTTTTTGAATCAACACATAACATCACAGCATATTGAAACCCTTAATGTCATAGTTCAAAGTTGGAAAGTATCAAACTGTAACTGTATGAAGGTGAGCAAGATTCAGCTTGTTCAATAAACTCTACCAACTGTGGCACCAAATTGTAATTATATGATATTGGTTAACAGATTTTTTAAAATCTGCTTAATTCCAATGCTAATTTCACAGTCATAATATGACTAAAATTCAAAATCACTTGTTCAATGAATATTTATTTTCATTTAAAATCTAGAAATTATTAAACAAAAAACATGCAAAAAAAATAATAAAAATAAAACGAATGCAAATTTGCCTTTATTATATTTATATAATAAAATAAATAATTTTTTAAAATTACAATTTAGAAATTATTTTTTCAAGGACACCTTGAATCTCTATTTACTATGTTCAATATGGAAATACTTTATCATAAAAACTTTGTGATTATTACTCTTATGTATTATAATGATTTTAAAATGATGAACAATTATTAGTATTTTAAAATAGAAATTATGCTAAATGTTTGCATATTATCCTTAATATGGATTACTATAGTAAATAATGTCATGTATAATAAGAAGAAACTGTTATCCTGTTAACAGTAATTACATATCATTACAAATGGATGTTGTACAATAATCACAATATTTTTTTTCTAAACAATATATCTTCTTGTAAGGCAATAAATATGAATAATATTTAATTACAAAGTACTTAATATTTTAAAATAAAATAAAAATTTATTAAATCTATTTTGCAATTGTAAATATGAAAATAATGAACTATTTGTGTTAAACATTTGTTTTCATGAAAATATCTATTGTTAATTAAATGCTTATGTTTATTCATAAAACACTTAGCTTAATTCACATAAATTCACACTTACTTGAACTGCATCATATATATTATACATAAATACTTTTTAATTCTCCATGTAACAATTAAAGCTACAAGACTTTTTACATTTATAGTCAGATACTACACTGTCTGCTTGATCTTGTCTCATGATAATCAATTCTAGATTTTTTAGCAATCAGTTTTTCTTACATTATTCTAAATCTGTCTTGATATTACCATATATATGATACAATTTTTAATCTACTTTCATGTTTTTTTTAAATCTTAGAAATGTATGACCCATTAACTTTTGTCTGTATAATTCATTTAAATTAGTTTAACAATAATTTGTTAAATTATTTTATTTAATATCTTTTTTTTTTATTATCAAGAAATTTTATGGTGAGCTCAAAGAATTACATTACTGCAATAACAGAGTTATGTTGTTAACAGACACTATAATAAAGGTTACATAGTCCAATACCAATGGTCTGGGCATAAAAACTCAACTGTTCTATCACAAATTGTTCATTTCTACAAGGCTCCATGTAGCATTGTAGATGTATGTTGGAGCTAAATTTTTCATCTCTGTTTTTGATGGCCTGTAGGTTTTCCAGAAGTAATTTCTTATGGTCAACCAAGGTATAGCCATAAATGAGTGTGCACCTTGTTGACCAATAGGCAAACAGCAGAAAAGTTATGATTTTTATGGATGGAAATATCCCTTTGGATATGACTCTAGTTTTATATATGGATTCAATAAAGTCTCTGTCCCATTGGAGTGATGTACAATGGCTCAGAATATGTATTATTGTGTCACCAATCCCTTTTACATAATGGGCAGACCAGATCCAACATGACAACCCTCTATGATAGACCAGAAAATGGCATGTGGGCAGATCACTCAGGTTTAATTTAATCAAAAAATCAAAAATTTTTGGTTCAAGATGCCACCGTTTAAACTTTTTAATGATTGAACGATTGGGAAGAATTAGCAGTGATGGGATGGGGAGGGGGTTCTTCATTAATTAGGTGGTATGCATCCAAGTACATAATTTTGTGTGAGTTAACCTAAATAGATAGAGGGATAAATTTTGCAATATTTAACAATAAGGATGACAAACATCTCATCATCGGAGGAGAAGAGGTGTCTTATTTTCTTTATTAACCACCATATGTTCAAAACAAAAACAGAGTATTTTTTGAAATTTTTTTATAATTTCTGAATCAAAGATTATTTATTTTACAGTGTTTAATTCGACTTAAACATATATTTACATTACTCTTAGAGACCTGCAATATTTTTAATTTCTCTACAATCATTAGCATGATTTTTTAACTTATACATATTTCAAATTCCACAATCTATGCACATTTTCTAAATTTTCTCCATTGTCTATACAAGTTACAAGCTAATTCACCTTTATTTATTATACTCATAAAAACTGTTCAAAGATAAGGTAAATTATCTGTGATTCATATATTCAATCCCAGAGCAAAGAGTTAAGTTTCTTTAATAAATATAATTTTTAAGTGTTTTTTTAACTTTTGAAAAGCCTTTTTTGTTTGCAAATCAATAGGTGGTTAATCTCCTATTTAATAACAATGAGTACTTGCTATGAAATAGATTATCAGCTAATTTCTACCAAGGAAAGAAAATCTTAATCTGTTGATAATAACATCTTGGTTTGCTAATATTTTTATCATGTTATCTTATTCATAGCTATGCACCTATCTGCAGTATTACAAATTAATTTTTTTATAGTGCATTAAATGAAGCATCAAAAAGCAATAACTTTATAAAATAATACATTAACTAAAATTTACTACAATTCCTAACAATACCAGAAAGTCATTTTATTCATCAATATTGCTTTATAATTTGTCTTTAAAATATGGCCTAAGAATATTTTTAATAATTGTTGTACATTTTGTTACTTAAGTTTCAATAATTTTGTTTTATTACTAACATGAACAAAATTTATTTAAGTGGTCACAACTCAAAGAGAGCTAAAGTTAAATTGTAAACATCCAGTTGGTTTTCCATTTATTCTAAACTGAAATCAAATTTGTCTATTGCTAGTTTAGTATGTCTTACAAAATCATTTACCCTGGTAGCTAATGATAGTGCAGTTATAAAAAACTTATAATATTTAAATACAAATATGGCATATATATTTAAAATAGATGCAATTAGATGGAATTTGAACCAGACATTCAAGCTCCCTTTAATTACCCAAAGGCTTGGACCATACCATCATCATATTTTCAAGATTATGGGTGGCTGAAGAGTGGAGAAGATTGAAGCTTATCCATTAAAGTTTGAAGATTTGGTATCATCATATAAACCAAGCACTGATTACATATATGTGTAAGAGATGATAATCTGGATCAACTGATGAATGTTGGCTCAATACAAAATACATATTTGGTGATAATTTATCTTTTTACATGCATATGATCATGTGCATCAGATGTATAAGATGGAATGAATGACCGAGAGAAGCTTGAAAATCTGGGTTCATATTCCTTCTAATTAAAGAAACTAACAATTATATTCTTGTTTTTGAACTTTTTAGTCATTAGCTTCTGAAATGTATGTTTATTCATTGTAAGAAGCATCAAATAAATCTTTACAATTAAAAAGCTTCACTGAAATTCCCAATTAACATATATCAGAAGTATATCCCATACTCCTGACAGAACTGAACAATAAACAAAACTAAATATAAAATTCATAATCATTCAAACTGCATTATCAATTTCTGGTGCTCCTTCAAAAATTTTAGTATAAAATCAACTGTTTAGCACTAAAATTTCTTAAAAAGCATGGAAGCAGAAAGCATTAAGTTAGGCAAAAAAGTCTGAGAATCGTATATTGTATATCAGTGGCAGCTTCTATTGGTGGAAATGTGAGAGTTGTGCTGTGTTTTAGAAATCTTGAAATTATCTAGTGATGGTTTAGTATAATAACTTAATAAAAAAAAACTTTTTCAAGTTTAAAACATTTTAAGAAACTATTAAGTTTTATACTTTATACAATAAAATATTTAACTCGTATACTTTATTTATTTTATTACTAGATCTTTTTTCAATCAATTAAGAAATAACCCCAAAATTAGTTATTTAGAAAAGCAATATCAATCATTTTATTTGTTTTTAATAACAAACCAAAACAAACATAAATAAAACTGTAGTAAAAATTATTTACGTGCTGTTGAAATTAGTAATAATAGATAAACATTTGTACTATTTATTAACTTTTTAATCTATTCAGAGAATAGTTTCTAATGATTAATTGTATAGAGTAAAAAACGGAATAATAAAAAAAAATAAGATTAAATTATCAAGTCAAATAATACAAAAACTTATTAAACAATTAGAAAAATATATAATTCTTTTTGGAATTTTACTGTTATAAAAAATATAATTGCAATGAAATTCTAGCTGTATTTTATATTTTGAATATATACTATATTCGATAGAAAATATGAGCTCACCAATAGAAAGGATGAAGTTGATCATATAATTATCAAGTCATATGTTGGACCATCATTATGTATTACTCAATGTCCGAAATGTTAAAATTACAATTCATTATATTATAGTTTGTTATATATTGGAAAGAATATGAGGAATTATTCTGACATTTTTTAAAATCAGAATAACAAATATTTAATTCGGCCAGCATCGTGTTGGTCATTGTTAAAACCATTTATCAGCATTGATTTGCATAGTTGGATTATTTGAATGATTTATCTATAAAATATAATGCTGATGAAAGTTATATTTAATTAAAAATATTCACTTACTTATTCATCTGAGATGACAATAAATTAATACAAACCAGCTTTCTTTTTGAGAATAAGATGCATTTATGTCTTCTAGCATCATCTTAAGATTTGAAGAACTGATTTTCATATCTTTATTATTTCTTAAATATTTGCTTTTATCTAATTAGTTAATCATGGTGTGACACAATTTAAAAATATTTTGAAGCTTGTTTTTTCATTCCTGATTACATATATAAGTATAAAATATGGTATGCAATCTGAGAATGGATGAAATGTGAAGGTAGATATTTCTCTTCAAACAACAAATATAATAATGTATTATGAATATGATAAAGAAATTTGAAAAATCAAAAAAATGATGCATTTCCACACAAATACAATAATCACAGTTAATTAGTATCTCTCTGCATATACCTCTGATTCAGTTGATTACCTTTTTATTCCCTCTAGCTCCACTTTTAATCTCTACAAAGATGTATCCTCATACTGTATAATCATTACTTGCAAAATTATCCACAATAATTTACATGATAAATACAAATTTGCATTGTGTGATAACTTCTAAAAATATTATTAAATAAGAAGCAGTATATAATCTTAAAAAGAAAAGAAAAAAAAACATTAATAATGGAGAGTACAAATTTATTATTCCATTAATGCTATGGTATTGAAATATTTTAGTTTATTACACTTAATGTAAAATATCAATCACTTTTATATACCTTATTGTTTAACATCCTTTGGTATTATCTTTAATATTTTCATCATTATTATTTTTTATTGTGCATTGTATAAATGTGATAAATAATCTTATGACATTGTTTAAAATAACTTTCTTTAAACATCAATCTTTTTAGCTTGGAGTTTCTTTTTTCAAGTGCAGTTCTATATCAATAGCTCTTCTGACTTTTGTGGTTTTAATTTTTTCATGAAACCATTTCTATATTACAGTTTTTATCTGTCATTTCATTGATAGAAGGTCTATTGATTATGGAATGCATTCAATTTTATGGCAGTCAAGAAAAAGCTATAAGATTTTTTTTTTTAAAGTGTCATAGCATCAGCCGGACATGAACCCGCAACCCGGGCAACTGCCTGCAAGTGCAAGGCAGTTGCGCTGACCTCTCGACCACCAATGCAAGACAGCTATAAGACATTTTAAACTCCACATCAAATATTTAATACAATATTACATTTCCAGAAAGTAAACAATGATTTAGCAATCAATATATATTTCATTAACATAAAAATGTGGTGAATAATTTTTTATATTGGATAATTAAATAATAATCATGATAACTTAGTTTTTTAATGCTCAATTGGATTTATTTTACTGGAAGAATTGATACTATTTTTTTTTCCATTTGAAATTACTTATATAACATACAACTTCACTGATGACTTCAATTAACTTCAATAACCATTTGCTGTTGCTTTAACTTTTTATACACCTACAACTTTTCTATGAACTAATATTTGTTAGTTAAATTAAAAGTAATGCAATATACTTTTATAAAATATGATGATTTGTATACATGTCTTGTTTTTTAATCATCCTTTGGTTAATTACTCATTTTATTAATAAAATGAAACTATAAAAAACATTTTAATAGCAATTACATTCTTTTTCTAATTTTGAATAACATTTGCATTTATAAAATTAAAATTTAAATATTAACGTTTTTATTACATAAATTAATTACTAAAATAAAGAAGAATAAATGTTTTATAAACAAAAAAAATATTTCCTATTATCAAATTTTTCCATCTATGCTTCTATTTCAACAACACTTTTTTGCATAAAATTGTCTTTGAGATATTTATTAAAATTATATAAATAACATTTTTTTTTATTTAGTCAATGACAATTTGTTTTCCATATAAATGTCTGTCATTTCTAGCTTTTATTTCATAATCACAAAAAATATTTTATTTAATCATTATGACATTTTAATATTATAATCATCTCCTTTGCCACTGAACTTGTTTACTGAGATCAATTTGAATTAAATTTTCATATCTTTCCAATTAATTCAAAATTTCTGAATTAACAGTTTTTAATAATACAATTATTGATTCATTATTAAAAGCAACAAAACATCACATGATCAATTTCCTATACTTACACAAGCAATTATTAACAATAGCAAACTCTCCATACAGTAGTGCCACACAGTGAAAGCCTTAATAATCAATGGATGCAGGAGGGTTTGAACATAAAATCCCCATCTAGTGCCTCCTTATCCAATATCAGACTAGTTTCTAGCTTGTGGCTTTCATCAGTGAGGAGCTTTGTATCAGTGGCACTACTGTATGGAGAGTTGGCTACTGTTAATAACAGCTTATGTAAGCAAAAATGATGGTGATAATGTGATCTTTTGTTGGTTTTATACCACTCCTCCTATGGGATAATGGTCACTATGGTTTTTAATAAACCAAAGATACAAAAATGTATAGGTAGTGAACTGGATTCAGATTTATATAACTGTATAAGAGAATGAGCTTGAATTGAAAATATTAAGGTGTTTTCATCTTGAGATCCTAGCTTTATAGTTAACTAAATAAATAAAAGATGGCTTCTAAATGGTTGCTCTCAGATCCAAAGCTCCTCACTGATGAAAGCTACAAAGTAGACACTAGTCTGAGGATATTGAATAAGTAGGCACTAGATGGGAATTCTATGAACAAATCTTCCTGCACCCATTGATTGCTAAGGTTTGCAATGGGTAATCCTACTGCAAAAATTTTTAATGTGTGCCATAACCGATTTTTTATTGGTTATCTATTTTGTAATTTCTATGCAATTGTAACATTTTTAGATTATCAAATACTTTAGATGTTCAAATAAATGAATTAAGTAAAGGTTTAAGTCATTAACAAAAATATTATGTATAAAAACAATAATAATATTTTACACATAAAATATCTAGTTTATTAATAATAATGCATACATATTAAATGCTTTTTATGATCTTTACTTATGCAAGGATCTGACTCTTTTCCCACTATCAGTAATATACCACATTACATATAAATTTTGTTTTTACAATCAGCAATACAAACACTGATGTTTATGTTATTATCAATAATATACCTTACTTTTCATGCTAAGTTAATAATAATAATGTTACTCATTTACTGATTGATACTGAATAGCCATTGAGATTGTCTAAGAATATACTCCCTGTTAAAAAAAATCATAATTGCTAGATACCTGGAAAAACTTCCAAGGTACGTATAATAGAAAAGTGCAATAAGCATTATGCCATAATCCATATTAGTGGGATTGAGTACTTATTTAAGTTTAAATTATTAGAGAAATGCCTGGAGTAATATATCATTACTTCAGAAACAAAATTTTATCATTTCATTTTACAGACATGCACAACATGCACCATTGGCTATACTCATACAAAATATCCTTAGACATATCAGGAATATCTATTAATATATTAATCACTATACAACAAGAGATCAAAACTTTTCATTTCATTTTAACACAACTCAGCATATCAATTATCATATTATCTATATTAAAAATAGATTTACTATAATCCAAATATTTTGTGAATTTACTTTGTTTATGAAATCATCAAAAGTTTGTTTATTCATAAATTTTTCTGTCTTCCTATACATTTTACAATTTACTGAAACGTATGCTAACTAAATTATTCCAGAATATTTTATTTAAAAGTATGTCCTGATTATCTGTGTTGTAGATAGAATTATAAAAACTAGAAAAAAATTTGTAATATCAATTATTGAAGTTGTAATTATAAATTTTATTAAACGCACATTATTATATTAAGTAATATTTACTAAGGCTGTACCTTAGGAATAAGCGTCTGAAAAATTTGAAGGTAGGGATCTCTACAGGTCTTAAACACAAGATTACGCTATGAAGCAAGGAGGGATTCCCTCTTTTCTTCATAGCGTAAGCTTGTGTTTAAGACTTGTAGAGGTCCCTACCTTCGAATTTTTCAGACGCTTATTCCTAAGGTACAGCCTTAGTAAATATTACTTAATTATTGAAGTTACTCATTTGTAATTGACTGTCAAGATTGATTTAAAAAATAAATCAATCACGTACCAATTTTTTCATAAAAATACCATTACCTTCAAGGTTTTTCAATATATCCAATTTCCAAAAAATTATTTGCTAAAATAAATATACTAATTAACTTTAATATTTCTTTAAAAATTGTAATTAGTCATTCTTTTAATTTAACTAGATTCCATTTGTGAGTTCCATTATGATTCCCTATGTCTCATGATGTAAAGTCAATAATCACACCATCACAAAAATAAAATCATTTTATTATATTTTTGTCTGCGAATCCTTTACCAAAGTTATTTCTTTAAATGATTGACTTGAAAATGTAAAAAGAAACCAACCTTTTGATTAGTTGAATGATAAGTTGTTTTTTTTCCAGTCTAAGAAATATTTATTGCTTTTTATAAATACTGCTCTTTCAAGTCTTAATTGAATTCTACAACAAACACTTAAGGAATTCTTAATATTTTTTCACTTTATATAGTCAGCAAATGTTTCATGATTTTTATGTGGGGAATCTTTCATATTTATTATGAAAATATAAAATAGCCTTGATTACAATATTTTTTAAATCTCAATTGGAAAACTTCTTTGGAACTCTATCAAATGTATTACAAATTAAAAAAAACTTTCAAGAACAATTGTGTATAATATCAAACTATGCAAGGAAAATTTTAAAAAGAATTATATAAATGTAATGAAACAGCCAAACTACTAAGTATATTGATTTTTTCCCCACACAAATAAATAAAAATCATTAACTAAATTTAAATCCAACTGACAATCTTATCACCTATGAAAGTAGTTTTTCACTCTTTATTTATTATTATTTTGATTAAATAAAAAATGCAGTCTTTAACTTAGACTCTTTAATTCATAATTACAAGTGTTTTACTTCTTTTTAGATTTCTTAAGTAATCATTATAACTTTGCATATTTTTGCAACAACAACATAAAATAATTTTTACTCAGTCAAAGACAAATGTTATTTGATTAAAACACTGGTAAGGAGAGATTTAACATTCTACATGGTTATTACTGAATGTTTCCATAAATTACAATACACCTAATTCTCTTTTTATATTATGTGTAAAAAAAAATTCATGTAAAAAAATTGGTTGTATATATGGAAAATAAGGAGATTGGTTCCAGATATTAGGGAATCATCTGAAATCCAGGCATGGCTGCTTGATGGTATTGTTTATGTGTCAAAACACATAAAATGCCATTTCTGCAGCTGACCTTATGGCTAATACAACTTTTATATTGTATTACCCATTGCAGGCCACTTTATATGACATTGCACAAAAATATTACAGCCTGTTTTGTGCTTTGAAACTATTATTGCATATTTGTTCTAGTCATAGCTGATTACTATATCACTTGAGGGCATTTTAATTGCAAGTTGGTACAACTTTTCAAATCTCCATAATAGAGTAATGTCATTTATATTTAAATAATGTTGGTAATTATTAATAATTATCATATGGTCCCTACTCTTCCCTAAAAAATGTTAATATGTAAAAAATTGGCAAAAGGTATGTTCGAATATGCTTCAACAAAGCTCACATGCTAAGTCACATTTCAGTGTGGAAAATATACAAGACCAATAAAATATTTGAGAAGAATGTGCAATTTTTAAACGTTTCAGAATTGTGGAGTACAGAAAATGAGACTGTGTTTTTTTTTTTTTCAGGCACATAATGTCCTCCCAAATATCACACTGTTTTTATTACAGAAATAAAATAATAAATAAAAATAAGTTCAAAAAGTCCAAAGTTTGTGTATTTTTTTTTATTTCATTAGAAATTGACAAGTATTTGGATTATCTTTTTTCAATGGGGTTAAAATAAATTACTATTTTTGTTTCCTTTTCATTAATAATAACAAAGTATGAAACTCCCCCCAAAAAGCAGTTTATTGTAGAAGACAAAAAAAAAAGGTAATTCAAATGAAATATAAATAAAAGTAAAAAAAAGTTGTTTTAAAAAAAATATTTACTTTTTGTTACAATTATTTATTCAAGAGTGGAGGTGGGGGGTTCAAAACAGTACCCCCCCCCCCCAACACAAAAGTTACTTTTGATTTAATAAGAAGAAAAACAATTTAGTCAACCAAAAAAAAAAAAAGGTAGAACAAAGTGGAAACAAATCCCAAATAATTGTATTATATTTTTTCAGTGGGGTTAAAGCAAGTTTTTTAGTGGTGAAACAGTCAAAAGTTTTAAAATCAGAAAAATAAACACAAAGTAAAATTACCAAAATTTGTTGAATAAAGAAAAATGTCAGGTTAAAAAAAACAATGAAAATTAATATAAAAATTTGTTTAATAAAAAAAAAATCATGTTATAAATGAAATAAATATTTGTTTAATTAAAAAAAAAATCATGTTATAAATGAAATAAATATTTGTTTAATTAAAAAAAAAATCATGTTATATACAAAAAAGTTGCGACCCAGTAACCTTACATTTGATTGATTTTGTATAGCATCAATGCCATCAAGCGGCCATGCCTGGATTTCAGATGATTATCAAATAATTAAATAAATCATATAAAACTTTTCGTTAAAATGTTATATTTTTGTATGCTATCAAATTTTTCTTCATAAACATTACACATATATAAAAATGAATTATAGAAACATATATTTCATTTGAAAAATTAAAAAAATGTAAAGAATCAATGAAATGAAAATTAGGCAGAATTTGTAATTTGAGTTTTTATTTAATATTACTTTCTGACATAAATGCATACATTTATGCATGATTGTTATTTAAGCATTATTCCAGCCTACATTGAATAAATACATACACTAAATTTTGTCTGCATTCATAATTTTGTTTTTATAGTGTGCCAGTCACTCTATGAGTGACCACACACAAGGTGGCTGTAGTTGAAGTTACATCTCAGTTATAGATATATTTACAATTATTGATTTACATAGTTATAATATAAACAATATGAAATGGATGAAGTGTTTGTGTATGTATTTCTTACCCCTACACACTCAAGAATATTAACTCCCAAATTGTAAATTGATGCATAATATATTATATATCTCTACAATATTTTTGTTTCATTTTATTTATTTTAATAAATGTAAATGTCCTACATTTATAATTTTATATCATTTTTTTATTTTTTCTGTAAAAAGTTGTTTACATGTTGAAACATGTTATAAAGAAAATAAAAATATATAAAATAATTAAAAAGTAATTGTAAATGTTCCAACACATCTGTATTTTATTTTTAAATCATAAGATTTTCTACGTTAATGCATTAAGAAAAGTCAGATGGCCATTGTTTTACCAAATATAAAAATGCACTAATGTATTTTTGGCCATTCTGCTTTGTACTCTTATTTTTACAAACAAAAGAGATCAAAGAATTTGGATGCCAATGTACATATAGAAAAATCTTGTTTATTTGTTGTATAACTATGTTTAATTTTAATCCATAGTAAAAAAAAAAAATATTTGTATTTAAATTTGAAACTGATGTTTATCAGTATAGTGGTCTTAGTTGGTCGGATATGAAACTAATTAAAGAAAGCATTCTTTAAAAGAATGTATGTGAAATATTTTTGGATCAATTAACAACCCAAGATAAAAGCTGGGGGTAATGATTCGAAGGGCTGTAACCAAATTGACTATGTAATGGAGGTGCTATATATACTGTTCACCAAGAACAGGATGGCAATGGTAGTTATATTAAAAGTTCTTGCAGTCATATTTGTCCAAGTTCTCTCAGATGTATTTTCTCCAGTCTTCTGAGGTATAGCCAGAGAGATTCTCAGAGTGATATAAGATCTTTAATATATAATGTATAATTTTTGCAGGCTGACCAGCCATATATTTTAATCATTGCAAATATTTTATGACTCCTGATTAATGCAGAGGTTACTTATGTAGAATACCATTGCTATGGAATACTGACCTGATAATTGAATGGTGATAGCTACAATCAGTCCAGAGGAGATTGGGGTTGCTGAAATCTTGCAATGCTAATGAGCTCCTGTCATTTCCAGT
The DNA here is from genome assembly GCA_028023455.1 of Epiperipatus broadwayi. Classification (NCBI taxonomy): domain Eukaryota; kingdom Metazoa; phylum Onychophora; class Udeonychophora; order Euonychophora; family Peripatidae; genus Epiperipatus; species Epiperipatus broadwayi. Next base: position 27,106 of record JAQFVV010013220.1, read on the forward strand.
TATATGCTATGCTTTCCTCATATCCAGGCTGCAATCTAGAAGACATGAACTGTTAAGAAAAAGCATACAGCTGAGTTTGTACTGAATTCATTTCTAATAAATAGCAGTGTTCTTCTGATTGCCACAGCATTAACAAACTCAAGATGAAGATAATTTTTCCATCAACCAGCAAGGTAGTGATGATGAAGAAGCTCACTTCAGTGCACCCATCCAGCTTCGTCCAAGCCATCAAAATGTAGCCACCCAGGTCCAGTAGATATCGATGATAAAGATTGCCAAACCAACAGAATGAAAGAAAAAAGTCATTGCCACCCTAGTAAACAGATCTGTATAGCATGTTAGAGATCGCAAGTCCAGATGAAGTGTTGAGACACCGGAAAGTAAAATTTATTTCACCACTTTAATGTTATTTTTTTAAAATATTACTTATATGTGTAATCTGTTTAAAATCTAATTATGCCAAAGATCTCATTTATATTCCTGTAGTGCATGTATGTTAAATCATTTATTCACTACATGCAGAATTCTTTAAATTAGTCATTCTTTCATATTTAGTTTAAAAATGTATAATTTTAAAATACAATTAAACTGTGGAATGAATGCAGAAATGAGCATACATTTATGACAGAATATTTAATGATATCATATTATTATTTTTTTATTGCCTAAGATATATGTATGGGTATAGAAATCAGATCACTTCATCTAAACATTTTTTTGAATTAAGGGAAAATGGATTAAATAGTATCATATTTTCTTTTATTTGCGCAATTGATGGTGGGATATTGGAGTTTAAGAAATGTTAATTAGTATGAGTAATACATATTTTATAACTTATTTTATTGTTGAGTGCCATATTTATTTTCTTTCATTTCCTGAAATATAATAAAGTAAATATATTTCCAAGAGTGGCTTTAAAATTTCTTTTTATATAACCTGAGATAAAAGGACTGAGCATAGCATAATGGGATATGACTTTATCTGGCATTAGAAAGTTGGTATATGTTATGTAATGGGTTGTATATTCTTCCAGACAGTTATGTAATGGGTTGTATATTCTTCCAGTCAGGCATATTCTCTGTCTGGGAGTGGTGTGTAAAGGTGTGAATTATTCACAGTCTTTCAAAGGTATACAGTATTTAGCCTTTTTGATATCCATTGGCATGGAAATGGAATAATCAACCATATTTCAATTTATTGCTTAATTAATAATGTATTCATAAATTGACTTATAGAGTTCATATTTCTATTACAATTAGTATTGAGATTTAACCCTGAGGTGGTACAATCACTTAAAACTTTATATGTATGCCTAAAAGTTAGAACAGGGTAGAGGTCCACCCGGTACAATAGATATAGTTAGATGTTAATATGCTACTATAAGATGTTCATTTTGCATTGTCTTTGCTTATTTTAATAACAAATTTTATTTTTCCTTTACTCTATAAATTACTGATAAACTAAAATTAATAGCTGAGGTGAAACTTTAAGTTTATTATTAGTAAGCTTCTATTTTATGATCTTAGCACTTCTGGAGCCATTGCAGCTCCATAATCATAGTCCTTTTTTAGGCTGTTGACTCTATGTAAATGCATGCAAATTACTTATAACATCTACCTTTTTGAAACCGCAAAGCATGTGTCCTTTCTATTTATTGACCTGGCATCGCTGGTGATGTAGCATGCCTCTTTGATCTTCCTTTTGACATCATTTCTTTCTGCACATACGATGTCGGCTTTAGATGGCTCAAATATATGGTTGTGCTCCTGTTGATGGTCAGAAAATACCGAGCTGCTCTCTCCCTTAGTTGTAGCTTTTGCATATATTTATCTATGCTGAGCCAGTATATTGCTCACTGTGGCCTGAGTTTCCCCACCCTAATGCATCCATGGTTACCTCCATCTGCTCTCAAAATCCCCTAAATCACATAAACTTGCAGGGCTGTCTGCCTTCTTATTTCACAATCACCACCTGGCAAATTAGAGTCAGATAAAAAAAACAACCTCACCAGCTACATCAGGAACTTAATAAGTGTGGGTTTTGATCATAAAACAATAACTAAAAGGATTGCATGCTTTTATAAAAGACTGCAACAAAACACAAAAAATGACAGACACCATCTAACTATACCCTACATACCTGCAGTAGCTAAAAATTTCAGTAAAATATTACAGAAGGAATTCAAACTCAGATACAGAACCCCTCCAAACACCAATAGGCTCATCAACAATACTAAAGACAAAAGAAATATAGATGAAACCCCTCATGTTGTTTATAAAATTGTGTGCCCACAGACTAGTTGTGATTCAGTCTATTATGGGGAAACTCGGGCCACATTGAGCAATAGACTGGCTCTCTCTCTCTCTTCCTATATATATATATACAAAAGCTATATATATATGTATATATATTCCTATATATATATATACAAAAGCTACAACTAAGGGAGAGAGCAGCTCGGTATTTTCTGACCATCAACAGGAGCACAACCATAGATTTGAGCCATCTAAAGCCGACATCGTATGTGCAGAAAAAAACGATGTCAAAAGTAAGATCAAAGAGGCATGCTACATCACCAGCGATGCCAGGTCAATAAATAGAAAAGACATGTGTGATGCCAGGTCAATAAATAGAAAGGACATGTGCTTCATGGGTTCGAAAAGGTGGACGTTATAAGTAATTTGCATGCATTTACATAGAGTCAACAGCCTAAAAAAGGACTATGATTATGGAGCTGCAAGGGCTCCGAAAGTGCTAAGTCCATAAAATAGAAGCTTACTAATAATAAATTTAAAGTTTCACCTCAGCTATTAATTTTAGCTTATCAGTAATTTGCTTATTTTATAAATGTATGTATAAAAGATTATTTTAAAAATCTGATTATCTGTTTATTTTTAAATATCTATTAGCCATCATTATTTTTAGTGATTAATTTATTTGTTACATTATTCTAAGATACTACTTATTTATATAGAATAGTATATTCTTAAAATTCAAAAGAATCTTGATTTATTTATCAAATGTTTATCTAGATATAGAATATGTGGTATTATGAATTTGTGATTTTTTCTTTAAATAGATCTTAATGAAAAAAAAAAAAACCTCACATCAATAGGGCCAAGAGTTCTTTATAATACTTTTCCTAAATAAACATTACAATAATGTATTTTCAGAATTTTAAGCCATGTAAAAAAACTTGGTTTGTGAATAAAAGTTGCTGCATTGTCCCAAAATTCTTTGAAATAGTTTGACTAATTAATTACTTGTTTACTTTAGTTATATATAAATTCAAACAGGCAAAACTCTCCATACAATAATGGCACTCAGTGCCAACCAGAGTAATCAATGGATGCCAGAAGGCTTGTGCATAAAATCCCCATCTAATGCCTACTCATCCAATATCCCCAGACTTGTGATGGGAATTTTATGCACAAGGCTTCTGGCATCCATTGATTACTCTGATTGGCACTGAGTGGCCCTACTGTATGTAGAGTTTTGTCTATTTTAATAAAAGATATGTACTAGCATAAAGAATAGTGATCATGTGATGTTTAGTGGTTTAACACCAATCCTGCCTAATAAGATAGTGGTGGCTATGGGTGTTAATGAGCCAAAGACACCAAAATGTATGAGTACTGAACTGAATTCAGACCCATATGACTATATAAGCTATTGAGCTTAGATTGAAAATATTATTGTGTTTTCAAATTTTATTCTCATGGTTTTGTAGTTAAGTAAAGATAAAAGGTAGCTGCTTGAGGGTTGCATTATATTATAAGATCTAAGTGCAGTGCTCTCAGATCCAAAACTCCTCACTGACAAAGGCCACAAGCCAGAAATTAGTCTGGGTATATTGGATGAGTAGACACTAGGTGGGGATTTTATCCACAAGCCTTCTGGCATCTATTGATTACTCTGGTTGGCACTGAGTGACACTACTGTATGGAAAGTTTTACCTGTTTTAATAACAGATATGTGCTAGCATAAAGAATAGTCATCATATGATGTTTAGTGGTTTAATATATGAATTCACATATTTGTGTGCATAGAAATATATTAAAGACTGATGATTACAGAATTTCTGAAGCATACTTATGATTTATTATCAGTTATACATTTGGCAAAAAAAATTAAACAGATAAAACGCTGATTTAAGGCAATCCTATTTTTTCATTAAATTTATTTACATATAATCACACGAACATTCACACATTATGTTTTACTCCTCAGACAGATATGCATATTTTATGGCACTATATAAGAAAGTATTCTTATTTGGTCTTTATAAAAAATATATATTTCAATAGAGCTAAATTTATTTGATATATTACTTCTTAAAATTCATTTTTTGCCCTGATTTATATAAATAAACTCTTTCATTTTTTTTTATTAAATTTGATTTTATTTATTTTTAGTTAAGATTATAAAACATTTACCATGTAGAATATAGTACATTTATTTTATTGTGAACATATATTAGAATCCCGAGGTATTGTTTTATTATAGATATTATGTGGAGAGGGATGATGCATAACCATGAACCCCAACTGAATTTTATATTAACACATTAGACATGCACATATTTCAAGAAGATACATTTTAATATTTACATAGATGGTTTTATAAACTTATGGAATATTTATGCAACACCTAACATATATATATATATTTCAAAAATATTACCAAAATCACCCTTTTCTTTATTTTTGCTATAATATCTTATATAAATCCAATTTCTTCAAAGCACTTTGAACACTTATTAGTAAGAACCTTTTATTGTACATATATTCACATACACAATATATATCATAGCTCTGAAGAAGACTGCAGAACAGTCAAAACATATGCATATATATATATATATATATATACAATAAAAGTTTTTTTTTCAAAAAAGTGTTCAAAGTGGTTTGGATAAATTGAATATAGATATTTGATATAAAACTTATAATATTACTATTATTTTGGCTAAATTAAAATCAGATATTTTGGATATAATAAATAGTTAATTAGATTAAATGTGGTTTGTTTGTAAAATGCATTCTATATCACATCAAAGTCTATGTTCTTTAAATATACTCTGAGTGTATATTTTCTTTCCTCATTTTTTCTTCTATGCATGCTGCTACAATATAAGGTGTTTTTTTTTCAAATCTCTCTTGATAAGGATATATCATCTCTAACATACTAATTTCATAATATTTTTTTTCTTTAGAACAAAAAAATTCTAGAATTCCTATTTTGTAACTGCTGCTTTATTTTACTTCAAAACTTATTATTTGCAATCTGCATATGAATATATTTTACTAGCTTTTTACAATCTAAACATTCATTCAAATATATTTCTATTTAGTAGGATCATTTTATTATTACTACTATTAAAACAGGCAAAACTCACTATACATATTGCCACACACAGCAAGCTAGAGTAATCAATGGATGCCAGAAGGCTTGTGCATAAAATCCCCATCTAGTGCCTACTCATCCAATATTCCCAGACTAGTTGGATGAGTAGGCACTAGATGGGGATTTTATGCACAAGCCTTCTGGTATCCGTTGATTACTCTAGCTTGCTGTGTGTGGCAATACATATGATGAGTTTTGCCTGTTTTAATAACAGTTATAAGCAAGCATAAGAATTGATGATCATGTGATGTTTATTATTATTACTTTATAGTTTGCCTAAATCAGTTTATTTGTATTGAAACTGTCATATATATATATATATATCGTATATATATATATGGGTTTCATGTATATATTTGTTATTAATTTGAAAATATTAAAAACATTTTAATGTATAATTCTAATTTTTGTAATTATTTAGGAAAAATGTGACAAAACATATAATTATTGTAGAATCAAATAAAATCAAAGATGGAATTTAATTAAGAAATGCAATTAATAAAATTTCAAAATTAAATGGCAGTAAGATTCCAATCAATAGATAATAAAGAAAAGAATTTTACTTAAGTTTAATTAATTAATCAATTTAGAGAACAGCCGGCCTTTGTTTTGAGCTATGTATATAGAGAGAGGCAAAAGAAGTAGGGCTTAATGAGTATTACTGTAAATTTCAGAAAGAAAACACCTCTTGTAGAGTTTAGTTACTGCACACTTCTGGAAGAGTTTTATTGTAAAGTTTTAAAGTTGTTAAATTGAGTCAAGCTATGAGAGATTAGAATGCTGCAATTTCTCTGCCCTGCTCCGGTGCAGCTGAATATGGAGTTTCCCTCATACTATTGAATGCTAGATCGATCAAGTCCTTGCCTACATTTGACCATCCATGTTGCTGACATGCTGTGCCATCGCTTTTAAAAGGGCAGCCCCAGTATGTAATTTCACTGAGTGATCAGCCAATTCTACTGTTTGTCAAAATTCTTTGTGATGGTCGGGTAAAATAATAATTTAATGTAATTATAAATTTTAAAAGATAAAAGCTTCTCTAATATTCTCTTCCTTTGCTTTAAATAATTATATATTAATCATTCTGTAAAATATATTTATTATTGTATTATTTAGATATTTTCTTATAGTGTTAATAACGCACAATTAATTAATTGTACATATTAAGGAAGATCGATTTTTGTAATTCTCGATCTTTTTTAAATTTGCTAGACTTATTGTTTAAGAATCAGATGGAGGTAAATTTAATAAAAATTTTCAGTGATTCAAATAATTGGCATTACCTAAAGAAAAGTCCAGTTATTAAATAAAAGCAAGATATTTAAATCCCCTTCCATCTAATTCTAATTTGTTTTTTTATTAGTATTTGAAAGTTGCTAGTTAAAATCTTTTTAAAGTTGGTTCTTTCAAAATGACATTTAGCCATTGACTGATATATAACTTTAAAATTAAAATCGAGTGTTAAAATGTTAAAAAGAAACTTTATTTTCTTTTATAAGAAAGTATATATGTATACTGTGTACCTTGGATTTATAAACAACTTTCAATTTTAAAAATAAATTTAATGTTCGAAGTTAAAACTTCGTTTTATTTTAACAAATATATATTATATATGATACGATAGTTTAATTTTTTAATACTATTAACACTCTGTAATATATTATCATCGTAGGCTCTCGTATCAACAATTCTGTATATCTATAAGACCTAAGGATAGATATCTGATTAATTAGGGATTAATTTCTTTATAAAATTTAGTATATATCATAACTGCGTAGACCTTGATTTAACCTATAAAACTGATATCCGCATAAGATAAACTTATGGCATGACCATTTATATTTTATAGATTTACATTTCAGTCCACATGTTTATTATTATAAATAAATATAGCATTACTGGGTTGACTAATTCCATGATTATTTTTATTGCGTTTCTTCAGCAAGCGTTTATCCCTGCTTCGGAAAATTTAATTTGACGGGTTCATGCTAAATATGTTCCATACAAAATGAGGGAATCTTCCTTTCTTTTTCTAGACCCGGAGGGTCTTGTTCTTTTCTTGTTACCAGCTGCAGTGGATCATTCCTGCCTGTTAATAAGAGTTATTTAGGGTTATAGAAAGATGCTCATTCCTTCGTGCCATGACCCATTTATTCTATAAAATTTTGAATCTATCTTTGCAAAAGTGAATATATTCCTGTCATTGCCTGATTATAAGACTTGGATATGACATCGCGGAGGCGATCATGTTTCAGTTTATATCGTTATTTAATTGTTTATTACTTTAGCAACTCAGTACTACCTCCCTTATGTATGTTAAAGCTTGATATTTCAGCGCTTATTGGTCATGATCATGAGAGATAAGCATTTATTTATTTAACTATATTTTAAGTATAGGGGATTTGAACTCAGATTTTCAAGCACCCTTCAACTATCCACACTCTCATATAACTGATACACATGACCACACACACGTAGAAAAGATTAATAATCACGAATGTATGTATTTCGTGCTAAACCAGCACTCATCAATTGGTCCAGATTATCATCTTCCACACACACACATATATATATATAATGAGTGCTCAGTTTATATTAAGGTAGCAGATCTTTATAATTTTAAAGTATGACGATCTACTATCTTAATATAAACTGAGCACTAATTATATATGTGTGTGGAAGATGATAATCTGGACCAACTGATGAGTGCTGGTTTAGAACAAAATATGTATATTGGTGATTATTTATCTTTTCTACATGTGTATGGTCATGTGTATCAGTTGTATGAGATAGTGTGGATAGCTAAAGGGTGCTTGAAAATCTGAGTTCAAATCCCCTATACTTACAATTAAGTTCCCAGGTTTGTGAAGAGTGCCTGGTTTTCAAATATTTAACTATATTTTCTAGAGTTAAAGTAAACTTACATTATTTTAATTATTATCATATACCTGCTTGAGGGATATCTGCCCCAAAGATCAAATGTGTTCATCATCTGAGGTCCCTTATTTATAGATCCACTATACTTTGAAACTTTTACATTTGTAATCACCAATTAATGTAATTCCACAATCTTATAAGTCTAGCAACCTAATTAAGCAGTTGTCTTTCTTTTGTTTATTTGTTTGTAATTTTAATACTAATAAAGCACTGTATTTTATATATACATTGGATTGGGTGCCTTGTTTTGCCACAGGGAAGTCATATAGTTAATAAACTAGTTTTAAGAGTATCTTTTTCTCCCTGATCACCAAGCCTAAAAAAAGTAGTATGTAGGTTGGAGGGAGTTGTGGTAGTTGAAGTCATTTTGGTGGTGATTTTGTACAGTATACAGTTTTTATTTCAATATGTGATTTATATATTTTATTTAAAAATTTAATTATTCTACATATTTTATATTAATTGTTTTTATTTACCTTCCGACCAATATAAATCATGTTTTATGTTTGTATTTATTTCTATTGTTTTTATTATTTACTTTACTTTTAAATAATTTTCTTATTATATTAACTGAATATTCACTATAAATAGTTTTCTTCTTTATGTTATTTAGTTCAACATCAAAATTACTATCATTTGACCAAATTTTATAGCTCTTTTTATTCTGTTACTAGTATATTCATTTTATGTACTTTATTATTATATCCGACTCTGCATTTATTAAGAAGTATTGAAAAGCTTATTTTCTTTAATTTTTGTTTCTAAGCTTAATTTTTCTTGTTAAATTACTTTTTCTATTTTAATATATATATGAAATTAATTTTATCATGCGTTTCTGCTTTGTTTTAACTCGAATATGATTAATATATATATATTTTAAAAAAAACATCACCTGTTTCTTTTATCACTTTTAAAAATAATATTAAATAACAAAATTTTAAGAAAATGTTTGATGTTTTTATATAGAATAAGATATGCGTTTAATTTAAAAAATATATATTTTGCTCTATTGTCTTTAAAATTACTTGTCAGATAAACAACCGTAGGTTTTTTTTTTTTTGAAAAAAAAAATCTAAATTTAACTTGGTGTAAACAAGTTTTTTTTTTGTTGGTTTTTTTCTTTTCAACAACAAAAAATTTAAAATACATAAAAATGTAAAAAACAAACAAACAAAAAAACAAAAACAAAAGAAAGATAAATAAGAAACTATATACGAGATTGTTTCTAAATGGTAGTAATTAATATTATTCATCGTTTCAAGTAAATTATAAATTTATTTACCAATCTAATTACGTTAGGCACGGCGGTTTCTTATTACCAAGACTGTAAATTTATGAATTTACTGAGACAAAAATTATATCTATTATATATTGAGAAATGATAAGAATAGTATCAAATCAGGTTACTTACATAATGACATTATGAAAAATATATACTGAATAACTGTTAATACAAGTATTATAATAATTAATATTCTATAAAATAATTAATTATCTTTAGTTAAACATGATTCCTAGCGAATTACACATGGTTGCATATGTTAACCAGTTATAAAAGTTTGAAAAAAAAAATTCAATATTTTTAGAATCCTTCCTAATAATATATGTGGTAATAATTCCAAGGATAATTTCAATCAAAGTCAGGCTATAGTAGCATTCTGGATTAGCACAATAAGTTGTCAATTAGATCTTATCACAGTATAAATATATATATTTAAACATTATAATGGAAATAACATTAATCTATTATGTTATATTTAAAATAATTGTAAATTGTCTATTATTTTTAACAATTAACAGCAAAATATTTAAAATTGTTGAACTTTTTTGGAAGAAAAATTTCTATTTGAATTATTTCAAAGTATTGTTTTAATCAAACAAACATTTTTTTCACATCTAATTATATGTCAAATTAATTTACATTAGCTTCATAATTTTCTATATAAATAAATTTCATTCACATATCTTTTAGCATGTTAATGATTTTAATCTTATTGTTTACATTTTCCAAAACAATTTTTCAAAAATCATTTTTTAAATATCTTCTTTCAATTAACAATCCTCTATTCTATAAAAAAAACCTTTATAGTAAATAAAATTTTTTTTTCTTATTATAATAATTATTACAACCCAGAATGGCTAATTTCTTTTTATCTTTCTATGAGCTTTAAGACTTCTGATTCTTAATTTCCATGATTCTTTTTTATTATTATTTTTTTTATTTTAAATTTTCCATTTATTCCTTCTCACCAATTTTTTTCTGGGCATGCTCTTTCTTTCTTTCAGAACAGTGTTCACTTTAATATTTGTATAATCTTTTTGAAACATTGTTTGTACACATCAGCACCACTTTAAATGACTGTTTTGATTTCATTTAGTAGAGTATATTCCATTTTTATTATTTCTCAAATTATCCAATTACTTATCCATTTTTTTTCTTTCATATCCCCACTAGAACATCATATCTGTAGCTATCTAATTTTTTTTTGCTGCTGTTGTTCTATATTTCAACTGTCTAATATTTCCACCATATATAATAATATTTTTCACACAATGTATGCTAAAGCATCTGACTTGGAATTATGATGTTCCATGATTGATTTTGGGGATAGCAAGTCTGGCACACAAACTTCTTATGAACTCTGAATCAATAGAGTCATATACCTTTATCTATCTATCTATCTATCTATCTATCTATCTATCTATCTATCTATCTATCTATCTATCTATCTATCTATCTATCTATCTATCTATCTATCTATCTATCTATCTATCTATCTATCTATCTATCTATCTATCTATCTATCTATCTACCTACCTACCTACCTACCTATCTACCTATCTATCTATCTATCTATCTATCTATCTATCTATCTATCTATCTATCTATCTATCTATCTATCTATCTATCTATCTATCTATCTATCTATCTATCTATCTATCTATCTATCTGTCTGTCTGTCTGTCTGTCTGTCTATCTATCTATCTATCTATCTATCTATCTCTATCTATCTATCTATCTATCTATCTATCTATCTATCTATCTATCTATCTATCTATCTATCTATCTATCTATCTATCTATCTATCTATCTATCTATCTATCTATCTATCTATCTATCTATCTATCTATCTATCTATCTATCTATCTATCTATCTATCTATCTATCTATCTATCTATCTATCTATCTATCTATCTATCTATCTATCTATCTATCTATCTATCTATCTATCTATCTATCTATCTATCTATCTATCTATCTATCTATCTATCTATCTATCTATCTATCTATCTATCTATCTATCTATCTATCTATCTATCTATCTATCTATCTATCTATCTATCTATCTATCTATCTATCTATCTATCTATCTATCTATCTATCTATCTATCTATCTATCTATCTATCTATCTATCTATCTATCTATCTATCTATCTATCTATCTATCTATCTATCTATCTATCTATCTATCTATCTATCTATCTATCTATCTATCTATCTATCTATCTATCTATCTATCTATCTATCTATCTATCTATCTATCTATCTATCTATCTATCTATCTATCTATCTATCTATCTATCTATCTATCTATCTATCTATCTATCTATCTATCTATAGTACTGGATAACCTCCACCCTGCTTATATTTTTTAAGCATAATATTAAGCATAAAATAATTATAACACCTCAGGGTAAGTATTGATAACAATTCCATCGAAATATGGATTCCATAATTTAAATTATATGATTAAATTGTTAATTGAGTGAGATGTTGAATCACAGCTGATTATTATAATCCCACCATTCTTAGAATTTTATTACTATGCCAGTGGATGTCAAGGTGTTTGCCATTGCATACCTTTAAAAGACCATATTTAAATTTGGTCTTTATATGCCACTCCCAGAAAGAGAACATCCCCCCTGAGAGGATATATAATCACCAGTCCATTATACAACACATATCAACTATACTAAAATATTTGCATAATATCAAATATCTAACACCTGATAAAGCATCCCATTAGGCTAAGCTCAATCCTCTCTTGATCTCAGGTTATTATGAGGTCAAGCTGCTCTCAGAAATATACACTTCATTATATTATTAGAAAGAAAAAATAAGTGGAATACTCAGACAACAAAATAACTTGTAAAATAAATAAGTAAATATTTATTAACACAAATAAATCAATATTTATTAAACCCCATTACCCCATCACCGACTGTACAAATAAAAGAAAAATGATACATTCTTTAACCTGTTTCCAACATCATAATGTAAATAGAGTCATTTAATTGAGAAATTCCCTCCCCTAATTCATTGAAATATCTTTAGATGAAGTGGTCTGAGTTCTATACCCACACATATATATTATGCATTATATTCTTCCAAAGAGTAAGCTTGTGGTTTAACACCTGTAGAGGTCCCTACTATCACATTTTATATGCATGTGCTTGAGGCTACAGCCTTATTGAATATTACTTACATAATCAATGTGCGTTTAATAAATTTATAATTACAACTTGAAATTATGCATTATAATAAATCATATAATATCAAAAAAATATATGACTGTATATGTATGTTCATTCATATATCCATTTCACTATTTTATATTTTATAATCATGCACTGATATATATATTTTTTAATCATGCACTGATGTATATATATATATATCAAGTACACAAAAAGACAAAGTAAAATCATAACTTTAACCCTCTGTAGTGCAGCATTTTCTGATATTTTTCTGAGTCTCACATATCAATGTTATTATTACTTATCAGAAAATAATAAATTTGAGTTCATTTAATAGATATTTTTGTTTACTACTGAAATAAATTTTAAATGCTCACATTTTGTTTCTGTAAATATTGAAAAAATGAGATCGTAATCAAACAAAAAGTTTACACATCATCATTTCTAGAAAAATGATTTTCAGCTTATAAAATCAATGAAAAATTTTTTAATTCTTATTATTTTAAAAAATCAAAACAAACATTTATTTATTTCTCTTATCTCTAATAAATTATGCTTTAAAAGTTTAAAATATTTGAATATTTATTGCAAAATTGTGATATTTTTATACTCATAAGTATAAGTAGATTGATTACATAGAAGTTAAGCTTGTAAATTGCTTCAGACTTTGTTTACATTCACTGCTTTATATTTATATTTAACCATTTTGAAATGCAGTGTAATGCCTTTCACATTTCATCATTTTCTGACATTTTTCTTTGTCTCACAAATCAACATAAAATATATGATAAAATGATTATTACTTACCAGAAAATAACAAATTTGACTTCCTTTGATAGATATTTTTGTTTACTACTGAAATAAATTTTAAATGTTTACATTTTATTTCTGTAAATATTAAAAAAATGAGATCACAATTAAAACAAAGATGTTACATGTTATTGTTTCTAGAAATATTATTTTCAGTTTATAAAATCAACAAAATATTTCTTAATTTTTATTATTTTTAAACATTTGAAATGAATAATTATTTATTTTTTTTATATCTAACAAATTATGCTTTAAATATTTAAATTTTTTGAATATTTATTGCAAAATTACAATATTTTCTTACTTGTAAATATAAAGTAGATTGTTTACATCAAAGCTACTTTTCCAATTTGCTTCAGGTTATATTTACGTTAGCTGCTAATATAATGTTATATTTTTGAAATAAAGTATTTAAAGTCAAAACAAGTTATTAATAATTTTTATTTTTTAATATCTAAGAAATATAGTGCAAATTATTTTTAAAAAATTATTCACAAATAAACATGTTTTTGTATCATTTGAAACTACAATGTCGCAAAAAAATACTGAACATTTTACAGTGTTGACAACAGACAATGGTTAAACATGTCAGGGCAGGGCTTTGTAAGGGCAGGAATTTTGAATTTCTTGCCTTTTGCCACAATTTTCAGAAAAAAATTATTGTAGTAAAATATACCGGTTTACATGCATTTTAACGTACAATACTTACAAAAAAATTTACTAGGGGGCAAATTGGCTAAAAGACAGAATAATTGAGTTTAACCTCTCATAAAGTTAATTACCATTGTGTTTTTTATTTCTTTACTGAAAATACTTATGTGGGTTGAAAGACTGTATATTATAACAGTTATATTTTTACATTCATGCAACAAAATCCAGAGTTTTTGTCAAGCATTGGTGGTCGAAAGGTCAGTGACAGCTGTTTTACAAGCAGTTGTCCCAGGTTAGTGGGTTTGCTTCCCAGCTGATGCTATGACACATGAGAAAAATCCAGAGTTTTGGCAAATTATTCCAAAGCTGATCTAGATGAGGAGTTGAGAGTCCAAATCAGATCACTCTTCAATTCCTTCACCAACTTTCAGTGATTTACTATCCTATGGATGACAGATATGGGGTTACACTCGGTCTCTTTTAGTTCACATGCCAGCAGTAGCAAAGGGTGGAGTGTGAGACTCAAGGAAAAATGACTTAATTAATAATAAATTAACCAAATACACACATATATGGCTGATTATATAATGCATATATCATTACTTAACTAACATGGAATAGATTTGAGTAAGACATGAGATGGATTACAAATAACACACTGAACATTATTATATGTTAATATCTTTAATTATGAAATAATAAGTCAATTAATACAAGATTGAAAGTGAATTGGAAATTTATACTC
The DNA here is from genome assembly GCA_028023455.1 of Epiperipatus broadwayi. Taxonomy (NCBI): domain Eukaryota; kingdom Metazoa; phylum Onychophora; class Udeonychophora; order Euonychophora; family Peripatidae; genus Epiperipatus; species Epiperipatus broadwayi. The sequence goes on from JAQFVV010013220.1 coordinate 42,134, forward strand.
ACAGGTGTAATACAGTGATAAGCTGGTTCAGAACAAGATCTCATCTTTATCATGCACTTTATAGTTTAACTTTAAAGTTTATTACAATTATTATTATATATGGTTTGTAATCATGCCTGAATTATGCTATGTCATATCCTTAAGGTTTGCTAAATAACAAAATATAACTTCTTATCAAAATTACATTCTGATCTATGTGATCCCTTTGCAGATTAATGTATATAAACTAGATTTAGCATTCAGATGAATGCTGAACTGAAAATTATTATGGAGGGATGAACTGGTGATCATAGCATGGAATCTGTAACCATAGTGCTAAGGCTAAATTAAAAATTTAAGGTGCCAATGTATTGTTATTTATGGGCTTCAGTACCAAGTACTTAGTGCTCTAAAATAAAACAGCTTGCTACATTAATAAGAACAATAAGTTCAGGAGCTCATATCAGTGACTTAAGCATTCTGGCTTTAAACTCAGTAACTTGCTTGGTGCTGTAAACTTGAAATTATGGATAGGACAGCCTTATTTAAATGTTGACCCATCAGTTATATAGCAAGACATGAGGCACTCTACATGGTTTGTAAATATACATTTGCAACACTTATTATTAATACTTATATGTATTTTATTACTAAATAAGTGTGCATAAATTATATATATAGTTTCAGTTGGCAAAACAACTTCAACCCAGTTCATGTGTTATCATACATAAGAAATGCTAAGAAAGATTAATTAAAGTAGAAAATCTGTATAGTTTATATCTTAATTTAAGGAGGACTAAAGTTATATTCGGGAATTACTTAATGATTTATAATATGCTTTATAATATCATTCTTGCTATTAATTAACTAGACGTAGATTATCAACAATGCAAACCTTAATTATGGTAAGCTAGAACATAGTAGCTTAACTAACATATAAAATAGGTTTCAAAATGAAGATTTATGTGTGAATTAAAAAGAAGCATAAATCAATTACATGAGAACATCTAATCATCTCTCCAAAATCACTATGATTACTGATCTCTGCTTTGAATCAAGGCATATCATAAATCAATGAAATAAACAATAAAAAATAAAATAGACATGACAAAAGATTAAAAAAATATAGAAATCATAAATGGGTACCATTATTATGTCTAGAGAGTTATCAAATATTTAAAGTTACAATTATTCATTTAAATATGGGCAAGATTCTTACAGTGATTATTATTATTATTATTATTATTATTATTATTATTATTATTATTATTATTATTATTATTATTATTATTATTATTATTATTATTATTATTATTATTATTATTATTATTATTATTATTATTATTATTATTATTATTATTATTATTAAAGTTGCATTAGAAGATTTATTATAGTTACAATAAATTTAGATTACAGGGTTTATTTATTAAAATTAGGCAAATTTATAAGTTTATGAACATTTGACATTATAGCTAGCTGAAGAAATTATTTAAATAGTATAATTAAAATTTAATTTATAGAGCTCTATAGGAAGAAAGTTTACCAAATTTCTTCACACTGAGACATCCTTCATGGCATTTTGCACTGGTATTTTCTGTTATGCTGGTTTGGGTCTGATGTCTTCTTGGCAGGCTGTTGGTATTGAACTTCTCCATTCCAATAGATCACTCTTCTGAAGGAAAATGGCAAAAATTGAGACTTCTAGCAGCTTCTTCTCATTTTTAAATCAGGCATAGCCCCTGGCTGCAAAACATTTCCAAAATTTAAGAGAGTGAATCTCAATGCTTAATTTTGGGCATTATAATAACTTTTTGACTTTACCCTGCAAAAGCCATAGACTTGTTTACAATTTTTAGTTCTTTAATCTTAATTTTAACATATCTTTATTTAATTTAGAAAAGACAAAAGCAAAGTCTAAGTTTTTCATAAAATAGTGCAGCTTGACTGCTTTTCTTTTGCCTTAAAGTCTATTTCGGAATTTATTTTACAAATCTATTCTTGGTTCCCACAAAATTAAACCAGATGTGTGTAGTAGGATAATTTTCAAGAAACAGGTGATCTTTTAAAAGAGATTAAAGTTTGTAAACATTCTGTTATATGTGTAATCCTGTCATCTTGAGAATTGAAAATTGATATGCTAATTTTAATAATAACTTAAAGATAAAATAATTCAACATAGCACTGCAATGCTTATATATATATATATATATATATATATAAGCATTGCAGTGCTATATATAAGCATCTATGCCTATATATATATATGTATAGGCACTCTCCTATACATACAACAATGTTTACACAACTTACTTGTAATTTAATTTCAAAAATAACTTTATTAGTGTAAAATAATTGATTATTTAAGAATATGGGAATCACAATATATAACAATATGCATACAGACATTAATATCTCAATATACCCAAATATATTAATATATGCACATATATGCAAATATACATTAATATACATGGACTTGGAGAAGTTTGAATTAAAGAAATTAAACTTCTATGAGACATAGACGTGAAACAGGATGCCAGACAAATAATGCCAATTCAATATTTATATTTAATTATTATTAAATTAATTTATATATATATATATATATGTATATATATTGGTAATTGTTTAATTATATGTAAATAAGTGACATATAAAAATGTTTAAAATTATAGTCTATGTAATTTACTCTTGCACCTAACATAACAATTATTTTTATAAATAAATAAATATCCTTAAATTATTTTATATGATATTAATTAATTAATTTTTTGTTTCCTTCTACTTCTACTAACATAATTATATATGAATGCTATCTATATATGTTTTATTATAAAAACAATCTGATTATCTTTATTATTACTTTTTATTGTATACTTTTTCTTTTGTTTTTCATAATAATTGTATTTTTATAGGATATAAACCATTTTAATGCTTGTTGAAATGGTAATGATATTGAAAACATTTCAATATATGTAAATATATTATTTTATAAATCGTATATTGTTATTAAATTGGTAATAAATTGAGAGGTTGCCAATCTCTCATATGCACCTACTGTTGGTTCTCAGACAGCCAATCAGATGTTAAGACAGCAATCTGAAAGGTGATCAAGTCACAACACATACAGAGTTTTTGATAAGAAAAGCATGGTTCCACCCTCTTCTTTACTTAACTTTATATTTAGATATAAGCCAGTCTTAACCATCTTGGCTTCAAAGCATGAAACTATAAATATATTCATATATTACTCACTAAGTCTTAATTTCTGATAGTTCAGTGCAAAACCTTAAGTTTACTATGCCATAGTTTTCTAGATGTTAATATAAGTTATCAACAATGTGTGTAAATAATATTATTGTATAAATCACTTATTGTTGTTAAATTGGTAATAAATTGAGAGGTTGTCAATCTTTCACATATGCATTCTCAGACAGCCAGTCAGATGTTAAGACAGTAGTCTAAAGAGCTATCAAGATGCAACACATGCCAGAGTTTTTGATTAGAAAAGGATGGTCCCACCCTCTTCTCCAACTTTATATATATATATATATATATATATATATAAGACAGTCTTATATATATATATATATATATATAAGACAGTCTTAAGCATTTAGGCTTAAAAGTGTGAAGCTATAAATATATTCATATATTATTCACTGAGTCTTAATTTATGATAGTACAGTGCAAAACCTTAAGTTTACTATGCCATAGTTTTCTAGATGTTAATATAAGTTATCAGCAGCATGTATAAATAATATTATTGTATAAATCACATATTGTTATTAAGTCAGCATTAAGTTGAGAGGTTGTCAATCTCCCACATGAACCTACTGTTGCTTCTCAGACAGCCAATCAGATGTTAAGACAGCAGTCTAAAGAACAATCAAGCCACAACACATGACAGGGTTTTTGATAAGATAAGGATGGTCCCACCCTCTTCTCTACTTAATTGAGTAAGTTTAAAAATAAGAAAAATCTTTTATATGAAATTAAAAATACTCTCTTTTCATTTAATTTAAAGAAATGAAAAATATATGGGTCAAAGTTAATATAAATACACAAAAAAAAAATGAAAATATATGTGTGCATAAAAAAGAGTTGATTTTAAAGATACATTTAATTGTGGGTATATAAAGAAGTTGAATTACAAAAATGAAAAATAAAGTTTGTAATATAAAAATTAAGTTAAATTCAAAGATGGCTACAAATAAACAATGAAAATAATTAAAAAGTTAGATCTTATCCTAAGAAAATTAATCTAATAAAGAATGTGAACAGATAATTGGAATTTAATTAATAAATTTAATGAAAAAAAATGTTAATCAATCTAAACAATAAGAATACTAGCACATAAATAGGCCCAGAAAAAAAGGATCATCATCAGAGATCAGATAATTTTTTAGCAGAGTTATTTCAGTCAGTACATATACATTTTATTTTGAGAATGCCAAGAAAACATGCATTTCTAATAAGAAGTATTCCACTGTACCCCAGTCTCTGACTACCCTAGCATATCTGAAAGTCTCCAATTAGCTGCTATGAATATCTAACAACCTGAGCCATTTAAACATTTGTCTGCTGGACTGAAATACAGCAAGAAACCACATTTATCTTTAAATCTAGAATCCAACTGGTTGGTGCAAAACACATCAACCAGGAGAAAAAAGCAGCCGTCTATACAGAATCATGTATCTAAAAACCTATAGGTAATATTAATTATTATTTTTCCCATTGTGTCATTAGTATATTGTAGCCATTGCAATCTTTGAAACCTCCAGAGTCAGTCTAATAAATGAACTCTATAACTAGCATAAAAATAACTATTTATGTGCAGTTAGTGTAAGCAGCAAACATTCCCAGAACATTTCAAAATCATACAAACAGCTGATATAATATAATGTGTGTATGATATGTTTTAATGCTTATGTTTATTTAATATTGTAGGTTTATTGATGATATGTGTGCATGATATATGATACATATTATTATTTTATTCAGAAAAGAAATGTTGAATGAATTCATAAATTAGTTCTCAGTTAATTTTAAAATATTAAAATAAGTTATTTTTGGAAGCTAGTATTTGTTGGTGGATTCTTTTACTAATATCACTAATTAAAGCATTTTATTATATTACTTTCTGTTGAGCTAGTTGGGATTTATCAGGTGTTGAATTAGTAGTGGTCATCCAAGATATATCACTTACTTTTTGTAATTAACTGGCACCTGAAGTTTACTTCAAAACAAATTAAGTACTTTGAATGACAGGGTTTGAATTCAGCAGTCGAGAAGCTCTGTAACCTGAAAATATGGCTGTAGTTTATACCTTGTGTAACTTCAGTCTGGCGCACAGGTACTTCTGGTATTGTGCTTCCCTGCCTGAGAGATTGGGTGCTGTAATATTTAAATTGCAGCTGGAATGGATCAAATTTATAACAAGTAATTGTATCATATTTTTTATATATAAAAGAAAGTCAACAATTTGTAAACTTTGTTTATCACAAGTTATTTTTATTAAAGAGTAAGTTTCACAATTTTGTTTTCTATTAAACAGTAAAATGGTATTCTATCTTCTGTTTCTCAATTCGATATTATCCTACCTGGTTCAATATATATATATATATATATATATATATATATATATATATATATATATATATATATATATATACATTAATTTTTGGCTAAAAAATATTTGGAGTAAGGTATACAAATTATATTTATATAGAATAATATAGCAAAATAAAAGAAGTGATAGATTTAATGACAATTGTACTTAACATTCCTATGTTTCTTCATTTTCAATTTGGTCTCTATCTATGACTTTTATAATTTCTTGGAGTGTGGGTAAAAAATAATTGATCATTTATATCGTCTCTTCTATCAACATTCCATTATAATATCTCTTTATTTAAAACTATTAGTATAAATTAAAACTTCAGCTATTTTTTTTTACTTTTTTTTTATAAAATCTTGGAAAATTAAACTCTGCACCCATATCACATTTTGACTGAAACAAGAGTTTCAGCTGACAATCATGGCACCAAGTTTTAAATTTCCAATGTTTTTGAAAAAGTTGCCCTTAAGTAAAGTGTGTTTACAGATTTTAATATTCATTGTTATTTGTCCATATATTAGGAAGAAAGTTAAAATTCTTACAATGTGATAAAGAAATTGGTATGAGTACAGCATTGATATATTTAATTTTTAAAATTAAAGTTATTTGTTAAGAATTATGTAAAGTAAGATTTTATGTATATAAGAGTATTGGCGAAATTTACTTTGTCAATTAATTAAAAATATGAACTATATACTTATTATTTGACAAAATTTTATTTGTAACAATAAATATTAAAAATTACAAAGTTTAATTTTGTCTTAAAAATTAAATAAAATTCTTGTAATATTTTGTATTTTCAATTAATCAAAAGTTTATCAATATAAATAAAGATTTCTTTCTAAAAAAGACATTACATTTTTCTTTGACTAATAATAATATATATATGTAATTAAAATAATGAAATTAAATTAATATAGTAGATTGGTCTAAATTTTTGTAAATTGCTATATTTTATTTTAGTACATGTTTTTAATTAACAAATAAATTTAATTTCCACATTTACAAATACAATTTCCTTAGAATTATAATTAGCAATGTCTCCTATTAATTTAAACATTTTTACTTAAAAGTTCTCAGTTACATAGCTTTGCTAGCTACCCCCAGCTAATGTAGGGGAGGGATACGATTAACTTAAAAAGTACTTCCTTTCTCAGTTTAGTTTATAGAAAATTTTAACATTGATAAATGGTTACTATTGATTAACATGGTTTTTCTTTTTGAGAGAAAATTAGTTGTACGTTAGTGAACGTGATATCACTTTCATTTCATTATTTCAGAATATTCATTTACTGACTTACAAAGTCTTTAATAGAAATAATTAATTAATTTAAAAAAAAAAGATTGTACCCTAAGGTTATAAAAGCACATTTTATAATAAAATTACATTTTAACAATAACTTTACATTGATTAATTAAAAAAAGAAAGAATAGAAATTATAATAAACATTTTAATATGTTATATGATACTTTTATTTAATAAAATTTTAATGTAATCAATATGACAAAATTAAAATACTTGTTTGTTTTGTGTTCATTATTATAATTATAATCTATTAAAGTAAATGATATAATTTTTATTAAAATAAATTGTGGTGAGCGACGATGGGAGAGGGAATAAACTGATGCTAAATTTACAAATATACCTTATAACACTCCTAACATATAAAGTTGCAAATAAATCCAGTAAAGAATCTTAAGGCGAAATAAATAAACCCATTGTCATAAATATCATTTAGCTATGCTAAGGAATAATTATACTTGCTTCTTTTAAAAGAATAGAAACTTTCCAGCATTATTAAGTAAGGTTTATTAATAACTGGTTAATTGTGGAAACAAACTGATTAAAGACAGCGATAAAACATTTATCTTGTATTATCATTATGATGATTATTATCGTCCAGTATTGAAATTGAGGATAATTCTAAAATGGCTTATTTCTATTTTATGTTAGTGTTTTTGTAACACTGCATGTGGATGCATTGTTCATATCACAAGTTTTAATTAAACTTTGTAAACATATTTTAATTTTTATTAGACATTTTATATTAAATTGAAAACCAATTTAGTGTTTGTTTGTTTTTTGCTCAAGAGTTTATAAGAAATTTGAAGAATGGGAGTGTCAGAGCAGGCCATCATATATGTTCTTTGAACGTCAAAATCTGCCACTATGCCAATGTTACCAAATCACACAAGATATATTGTATTTAATTTATTTTTCCTGCTAATTTAATCCAAAAACATTGATTTGTAAGTGTAATTTATCTATATATCATAAATATGCTCATTTTATTATACATTCACACAAACATTTCACTGATAATTTCAAAGTAAAATGTAAAGCTAAGACTCAAATGCCAAAAGTTTCCAAATTGAAGATAAATCCATTACTTATAGGGCTTCAATGTCAAATAACATAAATAATGTTTATTTGATTTTTTTTTATGATTTCAAAGAACAGATTGACAGGACAACAATGGTCCTGGCAATAACTCAAATCTAAAATTCTTTTTTTTAAAAATAAAACTATTCATTGCTAATGATAATGTCCACATTGTCTAAGTGTTTCCAAAATAAATATTTTGCTTATCATTGTGTTAATCATTAATATTTTTCTATATGCCAACAACTAAGTTCAAAAACAATATATTTAATTTGAATTTATTATACAATAAGCAATTAATTAACATACAAGCATTAAAAGCATAAAGCTAATCTAGTCAATAAAATAATCAAAATTATCCCAAATTCACAACTCGACCAGACTAGCCAAAAAAATAAACTCTAAAACACAACCAATGGTTTCACTGCTAGAAGCAGATCTTTCAGGTGTAAAAAACTATAAAATAACAACATATTTAAACTAAACATTATCAATACTTCCACTTATTTCCCATGCACTCTTAGTATTAAAAGAACTTTTAAATAAGTTAATTGCTTCAGAATCATAAATGATTAATAATAAAGATATTTTAATTTTTTTAATTTTATTTCTCTCAAAGAAGACAACCTTAGCTTCATCAAAATTAATAGTGTGTCCTGTATATTTTTTATGGATATACAAAACAGAACTAAGATATTTATTTCTAACTTTACTTTTATGTATCTTTATTCTTTCATTTAAACTCAAACTATGCTGATATATATATATATATATATATATATATATATATATATATATATATATATATATATATATATATATATATATATATATATATATATATATATATATATACTAAAAGGGCAATATACACTACTCCAGGAATAGTCTTTCTATCAAAATTTTTTTTTTATATTATTTAATAATTTTTTCAAAGTAATACCCTATTTCCAAGCAATTTTCTATTTTCAAACAAATTACTATTTTTTACATACAATTTTATATAAAGACAATTTAAATGGTAAAGGAATAAAATATTTTCTTTGTTCTTTACATTATTACAAATATTATTATTATTAAATAACATACCTTTAACAAATATATCAGATTAGCCAACACTCAAATAGTGACCTTATTGAAACAAAGCTACTCCATTAAAATTATTTAATCTTTTCTTTCTATAACAATAATTCTTAAAGCAACTACTTTATGAGATACAAATTTATAGCTATCAGGTTTAATTAAAAATCATAATTCTTTACTGTTACCATAATGACTACATAACAAACAATTATTCTTTACATTTCCTAAAAATCAATAAATATTTTTTTTAATTTAACAAAATCTAACTCACTCTCCTTCTATAATATATTTTGTAGAACAATCAAAACAATTAATCTGATTTATTAAACTCTTTCAATTTATCATTCTCAACTACAAACAAATAATCATCTATATATCAAACAAAAACTTTTAAATACAAACAATCCTAACTAATAATAATTTCCTCTTCCAAATAATTAATATAAATTGAACAAATTAAAGGAGAAATATTATAATCTATTATCCATTCCTTGTTAATCTTATAAAATTACCATTGTAAGTAAAATATATAGAATCCTTCAATAAAAAAGCAACCCTTTAATAACTTTGATCTTAGTCTTTGACTAAGATCCGTGTTTAACCAACACAGAATAAGAACATCAATACTGCTTATCTCTGAGCAGATTAGTATATATTCTCAATATTCAAACTACCAAATACACAATTACTTTCCATTTTAATATTATTAATCTTATCAAAACCCTCAAAAGAAAAAGAAACTGTGTAATGACCAAAATCAACAAATTGTTTTAAAAAATTATTCAAGATCCTAGAAATACCCTCCACAACACTACCTGTAAAGTAACAAATAAATCTTAAACGAAACCCAACATTGTGAGTCTTGATATCCATAAATATCACAGCTGGTATAAAATCATTAGAATAATTTAAATAATTTACTCTATTAAAAAATTTTAAATTTGTCACTTTATTTTTATTATGTATTAATCTCCTTTTAATAACTTTACCAGGATCTTTTTCAAAAACATATATTTACCATTCTTTATTAAACTCATTTCCTTTCATAATAACCAACTGGATAGCTTTGTCTTCACAAGAAATAGTCACATCATTAACTATTAACCTATCTTTAAAATGTCTAACCTCAGCAGGATTAATAATAAAATTTTCTTTATTTTTAAGTTTTATTTAAAACGAATTGAACACTTACTTTTGCTCATCACTCAAATTACTAGATTTGGTAAATGAAATTATATCAAAACGTTATTTTTTTGATGGAAAGAAATAAAAATAGAATTTTAACCAAAAAATTTTAATTTTCTATCATTTAACTTAATATCAGAAAGATTACCAACTTTATTACTAGAAACATTACTATCAACTCCCTTATTACTATAATAAACTTTATTAATTTTTCCTTACAACCATTTTAATTTTTTTTCACACTTGCTACAATAAAAAATTGATTTATTTATTCTAAACTGCATTGAATAATTAAAATCTTGCCTCTTATCTAAATAATACCTACTCCTTTTATATTCATAAATAAATATGGAAAACTTAATTTTTTTTTTCAAAAAAATATTTGAATTATATATTTGTGAATTCAAAACAAAATTTTGATTTTTAAATTATATTCTATTCTTTTAAAAATTAATAATACAACTTCTAGGCAAAACATCATTTTTTCCTACATTTTTTAAGAAAATAAATCTGCCATTTTAAAGATTCTATACTATCACTTAATTTAGATAACTTTTTAATTCTCCTAATATCATTCACAATTATTAAAAACAAACCTCACAAACCCATAAAACAGAACACCTACCAATAACAAATACATATCTAAATTAACAAAAAAAAAAACACATCAGACATACACAATTTTATTTTCTTTAATTTTATTTATTTTTTTATATATAATTTTAGATATAACACAACCTTATAACAAACAAATATTACAAATCAAAAACCCTAAACAAACACCAATCTAACAAAACATATATAATGAACACAAACACTTATGCAACAAGACCAACATTATCTATCTATCTATCTATCTATCTATCTATCTATCTATCTATCTATCTATCTATCTATCTATCTATCTATCTATCTGTCTGTCTGTCTGTCTGTCTGTCTGTCTGTCTGTCTGTCTGTCTGTCTGTCTGTCTGTCTGTCTGTCTGTCTGTCTGTCTGTCTGTCTGTCTGTCTGCCTGCCTGCCTGCCTGCCTGCCTGCCTGCCTGCCTGCCTGCCTGCCTGCCTGCCTGCCTGCCTGCCTGCCTGCCTGCCTGCCTACCTACCTACCTACCTATCTATCTATCTATCTATCTATCTATCTATCTATCTATCTATCTATCTATCTATCTATCTATCTATCTATCTATCTATCTATCTATCTATCTATCTATCTATCTATCTATCTATCTATCTATCTATCTCTCTATCTATTTATCTATCTATCTATTTATCTATATATCTATCTATCTACCTACCTATATGTATATATATATATATATATATATATATATATATATATATATATATATATAATAAATTAAGTTTGATATCTTTATTCGTTCCACAATATATGCAATATACAAATCAATGTATATATCAAAATACAGTAAAATTTACATAAATTATATTATTTTTAGAAGTATTTTCGACTATACATTTTGTAGTCTTTATCAACTATATAACACTGAATAATCAAAATGAGACAACCTTTAACAATAGCCATAGTTCATTTTATATTTCCCACAATTCTGTTATCTTAACATTTAATGACTGGCGATTCATTAACATTTGACAATTTCTTGAAATCCACATAGCCTTTTTTATTTTACGTTTATTATGACCATGTTCAATTTGAATAATTTTCATATTTTTATAATCAAATTTAAATCCATATTGACAAGATTTATTATGATCAAATATAACAGATAATGAAGGTTTATTTACATCTATTCCAGATTCTTTCTCTTTTTGAATTCTATTGTATGACAGCATATGCTCTTTTATTCTCTTCTCAAATTTACACTCAGATTCACTGATATATTGTAATCCATATCCACATATTAATTTATATATAATAGAATTTTGATTAAACTTTGAATTTTAGAGTTATTAAGTAATCTATATTATTTGTTGAGAGAAAAGCAATATGACACAAACCACTATAAATTCTCCTAATAAACTTAACCTGCTCATCCGATATAAATGCCATTGAAATCCATTTTATTTTGATATTATTATGGATTTCAATGCCATTTATATCGGATGAGCAGGTTAAATTTATTAGGAGAATTTATAATGTTTTGTGTCCTATTGCTTTTTTCTCAACAAATAATATAAATAGATTACTTAATAACTCTAAAATTCAAAGTTTAATCAAAATTCTATTATATATAAATTGATATATGGATGTGGCTTAAAATACATCAGTGAATGTAAGGGTACATTTGAGAAGAGAATAAAATAGCATATGCTGTTATATAATAGAATTCAAAAAGAGAAACAATCTATAATAGATGTAAATAAACCTTCATCATCTGTTATATTTGATCATAATAAATCTTGTCAATATGGATTTAAATTTGATTATAAAAATATGAAAATTATTCAATTTGAACATTGTCATAATAAGTGTAAAATAAAAGAGGCTATGTTGATTTCAAGATATCGTCAAATGTTAATGAATTGCCAGTCATCAAATGTTAAGATAACAGAATTGTGGGAAATCTGAATTGAACTATGTGTATTGTTAAAGATTGCCTCATTTTGATTATTCTGTGTATAGTTGATAAAGACTACAAAATGTATACTCGAAAGTACTTCTAAAAATAATGTAATTTATGTAAATATTACTGTATTTTGATATATATATTGATTTGTATATTATATATATATATATATATATATATATATATATATATATATATGTGTGTGTGTGTGTGTGTGTGTGTAAAACAAAACTTTTATACTATGTCAGCAACTGTACCTAACACAAAGAATCTCATCAAAATGTAAATATTAAAAGCATAAATCTAAAGTAGTAAAAAAAAAAAAACTTAACACAAATTAACAACTCAACCAGAGTATCCAAAAAATATAAACTCTAAAACACAACCAATGAGTTCATTACTACAACTAAACTTGTTATGTATGAAGAACTATAAAATCACATATTTAAACTTTAAAAAATACACAATTCCATTTACAGTAAATTGCTTCAGAATCATGAATTTTTAATAATAAAGATTTTTTAATTATTTTTTTATTTATTTCATTTTTATCAGCCTTATCAAAATTAATAGTGTGATCTGTATCTTTTTCATGGATATATAAAATAGAACTAAGATATTTATTGATAACCCTACTTATATGTATTTTATTCTTTTATGTAAATTAATACTCTGTACAGGCTTGCACACACCTGCACATATATAATACAATATATAAGGGATTCAAACTCAGACTTTCACAGGACCCTCAGCTCTCCATGCCATCTCATATTGCTGACCCACCTGATCATACACATGGTGAAAAGATAAATAATCACCAATATACATATTTCTGGTTTAGCATGAAATATGTATATTGGTGATTATTTATCTTTTCAACATGTTTATTCTTTTATGTAAGCTTAAACTATTCTGACATAATATGCCTTTTTACAAAAACAAGGATATGTAAATGAGTCATTTATTTTTTATAGCACTATGTTTATAAATTATAATAAACTAAAGATAAGCCTTTCAAGCTAATGTACATGTGCTTTTTAAGAATATTAATACTAATAAATGAATACTTTCACTTCCAACACAAGATAAAGTGTTTTCAAAAGAATAGAATGAATAATCTATTCTTTCAACCCAAATGCTTATATATGGGCAAATCTTAAGTAGTGGAAATGAAAGTGTGAAGATAAACCACTCACTTTAAATTACTTTTTACTATGTCTGAATAAATGACGCCCACAAAATTATCTAGAATTTATGAAACGTCATTCTTAAATGAAACTAAACATATGTAAATGAGGCATTTATTATATATAGTGCTACATTTATAAATTATAATAAACTAAAGATCAGCCTTTCAACCTGTTTAGTTTCATTTAAGAATGACATTTTGTAAATTGTAGATAATTTCATGGGTGTCATTCATTCAGACTTAGTAAAAAGTAATTTAAAGTGAGTGGTTTATCCTCATGCTTTCATTTCCACTACTTAAAATTTGCCCATATATAAGCATTTGGGTTGAAAGAATAGATGATTCATTCTATTCTTTTGAAAAGACTTTATCTTGTGTTGGAAGTGAAAGTATTCATTTATTAGTATTAATATTCATAAAAAGCGCATATATGTTAGCTTGAAAGCTGATCTTTAGTTTATTACAATTTATAAACATAGTGCTATATAAAATAAGTGCTGCATTTACATATGTTTAGTTTCATTTAAGAATGACGTTTCACAAATTCTAGATAATTTCATGGTCGTCATTCATTCAGACATAGTAAAAAGTAATTTAAAGTGAGTGGTTTATCCTCACACTTTTATTTCCACTACTTAAGATTTGCTCATATATAAGAATTTGGGTTGAAACAATAGATGATTCATTCTATTCTTTCAAAAAGACTTTATCTTGTGTTGGAAGTAAAAGTATTCATTTATTAGTATTAATATTCATAAAAAGTGCATGTACATTAGCTTGAAAGGCTGATCTTTAGTTTATTAAAAACAAGGATAATATACACTACTTAATAAATAGACTTTTTATCAAACATGTCTTTTGAATTATTTACTAAATTAGTAAGTTCTTTTAATATTAAGGTTGTATAAGAGGAAAGTGGAATTGTGAGAAATGTTTAGTTTAAATATGTTATTTTGTAGTTCTCTACACTTGAGAAGTCTTCTTGTAGTAGTGAAACTGTTGGCTGTGTTTTAGAGTTTATATTTTTGGCTAGTCTTGTTATGTTGTTAATTTGTGGTAATTTGGATTATTTTATTGACTAATTGAGATTTAGGCTTTTAATGTTTAGACTTTAATGAGATCATGTGCATTTAAGATACAGTTGCTGCTGTAGTATAAACATTTTTATTATTATATAAATATGTACAGTTATTTTTTCATAAAATTAATTAATTAATAATGATCATTGATTATTACTTCATTAATAAATATTCATGTGACTTTTATTTATCAACATTTTCCTATGTATATATAATTTTGTCTTAAAAAGGTATGAAAGTTAAAAATATAAATATATTAAAGTGGTATGACCAACTTTGATCTGGATATGGGTCTAATAATTTCATGCTTTAAGAGGTGGAGTTTTGAACAAAAATGTCTTCAATAGAAATATTAATTTTTGGGAGAACTCTAAACTAAGATATAAAATCATTTTTTGCTGTTGTTGTTATAGTAACGATAGGGTTAAATATTATATAAATAAAGTCTAATAATCTAAAATAAAGTTCAAAATAGGCACTTGAAAGATTAATTTTTAATCGCAGTCATTATTACTTTAACTCTATTTTTATTAACCACAGTAGATTAAATAAATAATCCTAACAATTTGTGCAATTAAAATTATTGACAAACGTGTGTGCGTGTAAGGTGTATTTACAAATTATATCTTTAATTAAAACATTACATGTTTGATTTTGTTGTAAAATGAAATTTAATATTTATTCATTTAAAATTTTATTAGGACCTTTTTATTTAGTTAACATAAATTTGAAACTTGTCAAAAATATAGTATATTTATAAAAAGTGTGAAGAGAAAGAATGGGGTTTTTAGTGAGGGTATTTAAGTAAGTGAAAGGATAAAAGCAGGGGGAAATAAATATAAATTTAAATACATTTTTGTGCTATATAAATAGTTATCTATATCTGTATTTTAAAAAGGTATTTGTAAAATTAAATACCCTGATTAAATTAAGCCTGAGTGCTCGGCCCACATGCCATTTTCTGGTATATCATAGAGGCTTCTCATGCTTGGACCCAGTCTGCCTTTTATGTAAACAAGATGATGACACAATAATACATATTCTGAGCCATCGTCCATCATTCCAATAAGACAGAGACTTTATTGCATCCATATACAAACCAAGAGTGCCTCTTCTCACCAGACTAATTTTTAGTATATTCAGTGGGATCTTTTCATCCATAAGAATGATAACTTTTTTGTTGTTTACCTATTGGTGATCTAGGTGTGCACTTATTTATGGCCATACTTTGGTTGACCATAAGAAATTACTTCTGGCAAAACTTCAGGCCATCAGAAACAGAGATTAAAAATTAGCTCTAACATACATCTACAATACTACATGGAGCCTTGTAGAAATGGACAATTTGTGATTGACCAGTTGGATTTTTTATGCCCAGACCATTGGTCACTGGTACTGGCTTATGTAACTTTTATTATAGTGTCTGTTAACAACATAATTCTGTTATTGCAATAATGTAATTCTTTGAGATCACAATAAAATTTCTAAATAAAAAAAATTAAATACCCTGTTTTTGTTTTCATATATTTATGTGAAAAAATAAAAGCAAGATTTTAAATGTTAAATCATGTATTTATCTTTATTTTTTCCAAGAAATAAAGTTCTCTTACAGTTATTTTACTATAGTCTGTGATTTTATATGTCTACATAATAAAGTATTATTTTTGTTATGATTAATAGAAGTAGTATTACAATTAATACTATTAGTACTAGAAATACTACTACTATTATTACTATTGTCATTATTTAAAGTATCAATTATGTTACACTTTTATAAGGACTTTAAAAGTAATCAAATAAAGTTAAAAAATATTTTGAATTGATGTTAAAATTAACTTTACACGCTTGTTTCAATTAATTAGAATTTTTTTGTTTGTTTTTAAAAACAACAACTATTTATTTAATAAAATTAAATGTTAATAACTTGGATTCCAAGAATAACAATACCTGCAAAAGAAAAGCAAAGATTGACCTTTTAAATAATAATAATAATAATAATAATAATAATAATAATAATAATAATAATAATAATAATAATAATAATAATAATAATAATAATAATAATAATAATAATAATAATAATAATAATAATAATAATAATAATAATAATAATAATAATAATAATAATAATAATAATAATAATAATAATAATAATAATAATAATAATAATAATAATAATTTTATTTATTTATTTATTCATCATGAAGCAAACAATAAATGTATAATACAGTGAGATAAATTCCATACAAGAAAAATCTTGTGTGAGGAATTTAAATGTAACAACTAAAAACACTAATAAAATACAAAAAAAAAAGTATAAATATAACAAAACATTAAAATCACACAGATATTGCATTTGGCAATTCAATCACAGTAATAAATAATTACATCATAACATATAATATAAACAAAAAATAAAAAATAAAAAAAAAATAAAACTAATGCTTAGCATAATATAACCAGTGCCATAAATGCTTTTTAAAAATCAAATAAGATAGTATTCATTAAATTCACAGAACAATCTCTTATAAATACATATTAAATAATTTAGGACCATTATAACTAAATTGCTTCCTACTGGATGTTTTAAGAAAATTATGTAAAGCTAACTGATATTTAGTAGATAAACGAGTATTTACTAAAAAACACTAATAAAAAAAAATATAACATAAAATATTAAAATTATACACAGATTACATTTGGAAATTCAATAACAGTAGTAAATAATTACAACATAACATACAGTATAAACAAAAATAAAATAAAATAAACAAAATAAAACTAATGCTTAGCATAATATAACCAGTGCCATAAATGCTTTTTAAAAATCAAATAACTAGTGCTCATTAAATTCACAGAACAATCTCTTATAAACATATTAAATAATTTAGGACCATTATAACTAAACTGCTTCCTACTAGATGTTTTAAGAAAATCAGGTAAAGCTAGCTGATATTTAGTAGATAAACGAGTATTTACAACAGAAGATTTAGTATCTAAATGAAGTTTCCTACAATAAATATCAAGAATCACTCTATATTTATACAAATGGAAAACATCTAGTATATTAAAAGTGGCATAAATATCTTTAACAGATGTGGCACGTGATCTACCAAAAATGATACGCATTGTATAATTCTGTAAAACAGACAATGTAGTCATTGCAAAAGTAGAACAGTTCCCCCAAACTGATATATTATAACATAATAAGCTTTGATAAGAAGAAATATATAAAGTAATCAAAGCTGACAGAGGAAAAAATTTAGATAAGTAGAAAAACATATAATTTAATTTACGTAAACGAGAACAAAAGAAGTCAATATGGTTTGACCAAGATAGTCTGGAGTCAATAAAAACACCTAGATAGCAAATATTATCAACAAAAGAAATGTTAGCACAAGTACAAGTGCTATTATAATGCCAAAAATACTTATTACAAATAGTAATGTTAAGCGAATGAATATTTGACCTATAAGAAAAATTAAAAGCTTTTGTTTTACTCAGATTAATTGATAAATTATTAAATGCTAACCATTTACTAATTAGGATTAAATCATCATTAATTATTTTTTCAACAAAATTATATGAAACTGCAGCATAAGATAAAGCAATATCATCTGCAAAACCATAAATCTTAGATTCTAAAGGTAAAGAAAATAAATCATTTATATAAATAATAAATAAAATGGGACCCAAAACTGAACCTTGTGGTACACCATGGTTAACTGTTATAAAAGAGCTTACAACACCAGAAATATTTGTTGCTTGTTTTCTATCCTTTAAGTAACTCGCAAACCATGAAATAAATCCACCATGAAAAACATATGAATATAAACGATTAAATAAAATTTTGTGAGATACAGAGTCAATGGCCTTAGACAAGTCTAAATAAATAGCAACAGTTTTAAAATCCTTATCTAGTGAAGTTGTCAAATTGTTTACATGACTATAGAAAGTGTCCAAGGTACTTCTACCAGAAATAAATCCATATTGATCTTCAGATAAAATATTATTTTTAGATAAAAATGACATCATTTTCTCTTTAACCACCATCTCTAACAATTTGGATATTACAGATATAATAGATATTGGTCTATAATTGTCAAGCTGTACAGGATCACCCTTTTTAAAAACAGGTGTAATAAAAACAACCTTCAAACAAGTAGGAAACAAACCAACATTTAAGGAAAGATTAAACAAATAAACAAGAACAGGTATGAAAGCTGACTTATTTTCCTTAAGAATCTTTGGTGTTAACTTATCTACACCAGTTGAATGAACATTCTTTAAGAGATCAATTTTATCAGACAAATCCAAATCAGTAACATCTGTACACAAAAAAGAATTTACACAAGAATCAGCAAAAGACAATTCTTGTACTGGTGTTCTATAATAATAATAATAATAATAATAATAATAATAATAATAATAATAATAATAATAATAATAATAATAATAATAATAATAATAATAATAATAATAATAATAATAATAATAATAATAATAATAATAATAATAATAATAATAATAATAATAATAATAATAATAATAATAATAATAATAATAATAATAATAATAATAATAATAATAATAATAATAATAATAATAATAATAATAATAATAATAATAATAATAATAATAATAATAATAATAATAATAATAATAATAATAATAATAATAATAATAATAATAATAATAATAATAATAATAATAATAATAATAATAATAATAATAATAATAATAATAATAATAATAATAATAATAATAATAATAATAATAATAATAATAATAATAATAATAATAATAATAATAATAATAATAATAATAATAATAATAATAATAATAATAATAATAATAATAATAATAATAATAATAATAATAATAATAATAATAATAATAATAATAATAATAATAATAATAATAATAATAATAATAATAATAATTCAATTCAATTCATTTATTTACCGTACAAAACTACAGCATAAAGCCAATTACAGTATTGCACCATAACAAATATATAAATACATAAATGAGTTTAAATGACAAATTATTAATATAATTATGTGCCATATTTCAATAAAAGATAATTAACACATTTAAAAATCTAAAGTAAAATTAAATATCAGCATATAAACAATTATTATTAAAACATTAATAATAACAAATAAATAAAAGGGATAAATATAAAGCACGTAACAAAATAATAATAATAAAACA
The DNA here is from genome assembly GCA_028023455.1 of Epiperipatus broadwayi. Classification (NCBI taxonomy): domain Eukaryota; kingdom Metazoa; phylum Onychophora; class Udeonychophora; order Euonychophora; family Peripatidae; genus Epiperipatus; species Epiperipatus broadwayi. The sequence continues at coordinate 62,413 of JAQFVV010013220.1, forward strand.
ATTTAACATATATATATAAACAAAATCAAGTTAAACCAATCAAATATGACATTTAAATTTAATAACATTACAAAATTGATTATAATCTAAATTGAAGTAATTATTATTACTACAAATCTGATTATATAAATATGGCAGTCTAAATAAAGGAGAAAATCTAAGAACATTGGAATGACAAGTTTTAATGTAACAAACAGAAGCAGACCGAGTATCATGCACATGAGATCTAATTACAACAGTAGAAATTGTGTCAGATAAAAGAACTATTTTATTAACAAGTTTATAAAGATATTTAAGATCTCTATATTGTCTTCTAGAAGAAAGATGAACAACAGTTTTATTTCCCAAAGAAACATATTTAAAAAACTTATTACTCACTGATTGTAATAAGTTACATCCCTGTTTAGAGCTAGGATTCCAAATGACTGAACAATATTCAATGATGGGAAGAACCAATGATAAAAATAATTTAAATTTTGTATCACCACTGAAATGATGACCAAACCTTAGAATAGTACCTATAATTTTTAAAGCTTTACCAATAATCATTTCCAAATGAGGAAGAAAGGATCCATTACTAGAAAATATAACTCCCAAATCTTTTTGGGATTCAACAGAAATAATTTTGTGACAATTAATAAAATAAGAAAAATGCAAAACTTCAGATTTTTTAGAATACGAGACTAAGGAACATTTACTGAAATTAACAATCATATTATTTAAATCACACCAAGCACTAAAATTATCTATATCCTTTTGAAGAAGAGTGCAATCAAACACAGATGTGATTCTTCTAAAGATTTTACAGTCATCTGCATAGCACAAAAGATAAGAAGATTTTAAGCAATCCTTAAGGTCATTCATATAAATGTTAAAAAGCATAGGTGCTAAAATACTACCCTGAGGAACTCCAAAATTACATTTAAACTTAGATGAAATAGTATTATTAAATTTAATATATGCAGTACGACCATGAAGAAAGGATTGAAACCAATAAACAAGCTTAGTAGAAAAACCCATTTGATATAATTTGCGAAGAAGAATACTGTGGTCTACTTTATCAAAAGCTTTTGATAAATCAAAATAAACAACATCAAGTCTCTGCTGGTCCTCAATTGCATGAGCTATATGATCATAAATTGTTAACAAATTAGTTTCTACGGATCTATTAGGTATAAAACCATGCTGTGAAGAAGAAATGAGTTTACTAACATCTAAAATAATTTTATTATAAACACACCTCTCAAAAATTCTAGCAATAGTATGTAAAACAGAAATAATAATAATAATAATAATAATAATTATAATAATAATAATAATAATAATAATAATAATAATAATAATAATAATAATAATAATAATAATAATAATAATAATAATAATAATAATAATAATAATAATAATAAGAATAAGAATAATAATAATAATAATAATAATAATAATAATAATAATAATAATAATAATAATAATAATAATAATCAATTCAATTCAATTTATTCTATGAAATAAAACAAAGTACATCACAAATATTTAAAAACTCCAAACAAGAAAAATCTTGTGTGTGGAATTTACATGTAAAAATAAATTAAATAAAAATACAATCAAAAACTCAAAAGAACAGTTTAGGAAATAAATAAAATTAATTAAATAAATAAAATAAATGCCAAAATTAATACATACTACACAACCATTGACACAAATATTTTTTGAATGATATATAAGAAATATTATTCAGATCAATTGAACATTCATATACAAATTTATTAAACAACTTTGACCCAGAATAAACATATTGTCTTCTACTAGATTCCTTAAAAAATTTTGGTAAAGGTAATTGAAATTTATTAGAAAGACGAGTATTTAGAACATAAACTCTAGAATTCAGAAAAGGTTTAGCACAAAAAATATCAAAAATAACTCTATATTGATATAAGTGATTTACATCAAATAAACCAAATGCAATATAAATATCTCGAACAGAAGAGGAACGAGATCTACCAAAAATAATGCGCAAAGTATAATTTTGCAAAACACGCAAAGAAGATAAAATATGTGGAGAAGCATTACCCCAAATAATGATATTGTAAGATAAAATACTCTGATAACAGGCAATGTAAATAAAAATGAGAGCAGACCTAGGAAGAAATTTAACTAAATAATAAAACATATAGTTTAAATTACGTAACCGTTGACAAAGATAGGTAATGTGATTTGTTCAGGACAATCTGGAGTCAATATATATTCCCAAATAACAATAATTATCTACCAAAGGAATATTCTCACAAGTACATATACTATTATAATGCAAAATATACTTACAGCAAATTTTAATCTTAAGAGAAAAAAAAGTATGCTTGTAAGAAAAAAGAATAGCTTTTGTTTTATCTAAATTGACCAACAATGAATTATATGCCAACCATTTACCAATTGAGTCCAAATCCTCATTCACTAATTTTTCAAGAAGATTATAAGAAACAGCATTGCAAGATAAAGCAATATCATCAGCAAACCCAAAAATCTTAGAATGTAACTTCAATGAAAATAAATCATTAATATAAATTAAAAACAATAGAGGCCCAAGTAGTAGTAGTAGTAGTAGTAGTAGTAGTAATAATAATAATAATAATAATAATAATAATAATAATAATAATAATAATATTAATAATAATAATAATAATAATAATAATAATAATGATAATAATAATGATAATAATAATAATAATAATAATAATAATTCAATTCAATTCAATTCATTTATTTACCGTACAAAACTACAGCATAAAGCCAATTACAGTATTGCACCATAACAAATATATAAATACATAAATGAGTTTAAATGACAAATTATTAATATAATTATGTGCCATATTTCAATAAAAGATAATTAACACATTTAAAAATCTAAAGTAAAATTAAATATCAGCATATAAACAATTATTATTAAAACATTAATAATAACAAATAAATAAAAGGGATAAATATAAAGCGCATAACAAAATAATAATAATAATAAAACAATTTAACATATATATATAAACAAAATCAAGTTAAACCAATCAAATATGACATTTAAATTTAATAACATTACAAAATTGATTATAATCTAAATTGAAGTAATTATTATTACTACAAATAATAATAATAATAATAATAATAATAATAATAATAATAATAATAATAATAATAATAATAATAATAATAATAATAATAATAATAATAATAATAATAATAATAATAATAATAATTCAATTCAATTCTTTATTTATTTAATGTACATATCAACAGCATTTAGCCAATTATAGATTGCACAGTAATACAAATCTAAATAAGCATTAAAAATAATAATAATAATAATAATAATAATAATAATAATAATAATAATAATAATAATAATAATAATAATAATAATAATAATAATAATAATAATAATAATAATAATAATAATAATAATAATAATAATAATAATAATAATAATAATAATAATAATAATAATAATAATAATAATAATAATAATAATAATAAAATAAATAATACCAATAAAATAGAAAATCAATAAAATGCACAAATAAATAAAAAGGCAATATATCAAATGAAATTAAGGAAAATATTTTTTTATGAGGACTTTAGTGAATTGTTTAAAATCCAAATTAAAAACATCATCATTACCAAAATCTTTGTTATAAGTTCTAGGTAAACGAAATAAAGGGGAAAATCTTAATACATCAGATTTACAATTTTTCAGTTCAAAAACATTATGAGTACGAGTATTATAATTTTTTTTTTTTAATACCTAAGTTAGAAAGCAAATTAGATACAGAAATATTCTGGGAGATGAATTTATGAAGAAGTTTGAGATCTCTTGTTTTTCGTCTCAGTAGTAAATCAATATAGTGTTCATTACTTAAACTATTTAATTTTGCAAATTTGTCAAAAACAGACTGAATTCTTATGATATCTGTCCTGTTATGAGGATTCCATATAATTGAACCATACTCCAAGACGGGAAGAACTAAGGATATAAAAAGTTTAATCTTTGTAAATTTATTAAATGCTCTTCCATATCTGTAAATAGCTCCTACAATTTTAAGAGATTTATTCACCATAAAATTAATGTGATTATGAAAAGATCCATTATTGGAAAATATTATTCCGAGATCTCTTTGATGATCATTTGTTATAATTTTAGAGTCCCCAATATAATAGGAAAACCTTAA